>JAMKCH010050948.1:0-11024 GCA_023653785.1 Ophioderma brevispina
AGGACCCATTATCGTAACCTTGTGGAATCCCCCCATTTGGTTTTGAAATCATAAAATGATTTATTGTATCCGACGCATTGTTGTATCTCTGTGACAAAAACTAATAATACAGGAGATGATCGATTCTCTAACACCCCTCTGATACTTTATAAGTAATTTGGGTGGTCCCATAAGATCGAATGTTTAGAAAAATCTGTTAAACTACAGTGTCCACGTTTTTAGTTTATCCACCCATGTGCACGGAATGCACCAACACGAATCAATAGTGTGGTGTAGAACACCTTTAAAATTACCATACGGTTAACTATCAATTGTATGCTGAATATCTTCTAAAATCCCCTTAGCGATAACCCCTTCACTATTTAGCAATCCGTCAGGGACAAAGGTCTCAGCTTGTCATATTTTGCGGATCTTTTTGGGTAATAGGATAACAATTGCTTCTTTCCACTGATGTGGAACTATACCCTCAGTATAAGAGCAATTAAGGATGTCGCGAGAGGGACGCTAAGCTCAAAGCAAATTCTTTTGAAAGCCGGTGCCATAAACTACAGTGTCCATGTGGACGAGTGTCTACCACCCATCTGTCTATTTTATTCTCCATTGAGTTCCGTAATGCATCGTGTGTCTCAGCACTGTACCCAAATGGTCTCGTCTATAAAGGTCCCGGTTTATTCCGTACATGCTGCTATGGTGGCTATATACTCTCTCATGGGGGACAACTCATTTTTTCTTTACACCGGGAATTGTACAGGTCCAATTAGCTTTTGAGCCTTTATTTTTTCCTTTCAAAATTGCATACACGTCCCATATGGGCAAAGAATGTGGTGGGCAGCAAAGAGCAGGTAAATAAGCAGGAAGTTTTTGTGTATCCCAAAGGATTAAGTCCAGACACAAATTTGTTGTTAATTAAACGTGCAATTTCACCGTGACTATTAGCTTGAAATCCCGGGACCTGTATGCAAGTTTCTGTGGTATTATTTCGGTTCATACTTTTATTTTGGGGTGCCAACGTTTACTCTCATTTCTGCTGAAGACGCCTTATTCTATCACCATAATATTCATTCGTTGTTTTGTTGATCAACGCTTCATCTTAATTTCGTAACCTTTCCATTCATTTGTTTTACTTTCCATAAATGCGGATTGCCGCCTAGCAGCAATTAGATTTTTAATTTTTGCTGTGCATCTATGTTTTGTCAGTTAGGGGTATTTTTTAACTTTGGAAAGTGCAAATCAATTGCATTTCAAGGTTTTGATAGAAACAATCTGTTTTACCTTCGACGGAAGATGTATTGAATATCCAATATTCCAATTCTGATTTTGAATCCAGGTACCAAAACCTCCAACCTTATCTTACTATGTCTAACTCTGCTTGACTTGATTGTCTTAGTCACAGATATTTACAAGAGCAAAGACATGGCATTGTGTTATCCTCTCCTAATGGAGGCAAACAGATGGGGGTGATTTATACTGATTAATGTTTTGTGTAATTTAGATAAGTGTGGCTTGTCACATTTTGGAACTAACAATTTGTTGCACATCATTTTTCCCCTCAAAATCCTGTCGATCTTGGCTCTATTTTGGTCTCCGGCCACTAAGAAACCCAACTTCTGTGTAAAGTGTGCGTACGTGTCCATATCGTCAACTCGAGGGGTCTAGAACATGTTTTCAACGGTGAATCTGGTATTAAATAATAGCACACACTACATTGGGTGACACCCTCGTGTAGGCGACTGGTCTCACCACACCCACAAACATTCAGTTTTCGGATATTAATATCGGTATCGCTTGGTTGTGATGTTTTTGATATAAATAGCAACTCCACCTCCTCGCTGATGTTAACGAGATTAAGTAAAACAAGTTATATCTAGGAATATTCAATGAGGGTTCTGGTAGTTCAGGATGAAACCATGTCTCGCAACATGATAATCTGTTATTCTGGGACAAAATCTCCTCTGCTTCATCAAATTTATTCACCAAAGATTGTGCATTTGACAGCAACACAATTGAACAGTTGCCTCCGATGTATGGCTTAGACGTAGAGCGTATAAAGTCTGAGGGGCTTGGGGTAAGGGGTTAAGTATCTGATTCTCACGCCGTTCAGAGACTGTTTTCAGGAGATCTGGTAGAAGTAAGTTTGCGCCATCATAGGCTTCACGTGCACATGAATCTTTTGTGCATTTGTGTTAAAATGTTTCAAGACTCCTAGCTCTGATCTGATTTTTAGCCTCAGTACTTAGAGGTGTATGATTCTTTTTTCAAGTTTAGAGTTCATAGTCTATAACAATACAGTTGCCTGGCTTCCAAATTTGGCGACCATAACAGTAACGGTGCCTGGCCTTCTACATTTTGCACTTCTCCGAGTCAATGAACATCCATTTGGGCAATGTCTCAGTTGGTTTTTTAGTTATTTGGTGGGCCTTCGACGCTTGTTGAATAATTAAATATATTAAAATACTCCACTGAATGTGGTATAGGTGCACATTTCGAACAGGAAGGTGATATAAATCGACGATCACCACATACATTACAAAACGATCATGCCGCAGCTAGAACAGCGCCTTCGCAGCCTATACCAGCGATTGCACGGCGAAATTTAACACAAATTTGCCATTTTTTCGAAGAATGTCGATTTTTTAAAGCAAATTTTGGGAAAACTCTTGGCTTCTGAGTGATGAATGGAGTACCTTTTCCAAATTTTTACCTAAATTTTGTTCCGGATTGAAGAAATTGGACTAATTTTTTAACAGCTTTTTGTAATTTTGAAAATTGACCCATCAAACCCCGCTATACACACACACACCACACACACCCACACACCTTCACACACCACACTAAACACACACACACCCACACACACACACACCGCCCACAGGCACACCAACACACACGCGCACAGATGTAGATGCATATTTTGAAGGTGATCCCTTAATTTCAATAATAATAGTAATTGGCACTTCTAAAGCACGCTACAACAAGTAAAATACGGATTTCCAAAAACTGTAAGTTTTGTATTCAATATAATGTAATTTGGGGCTTATATAGAGAGATATCAACATAAAATAAGTTTTCAAAAAGTTTGATGTAGCGCAAGACTCATTTGAATTTTTCGTCTTTTGTCCAATTTTTTCGTGTGTTTTGGAAAACATGTTTTTGCCTAATTGACAGCCCACATACCATTTAAGGTGGGTGTATTAATAACCCTTCACATGTGGTATGAATTTCTATTTTCGGGGGGGGGGGCACTAACGGAGTGGTAAAAGGGAATGAATGTTTCAATTTAGTCCTCTTTCATCAAATACAGTAATTATTAAATTTGTTTCTTCTGTTTCATGTTTGAATTAGAACAAATGCACCTATTTGATTTACACATTGGGTCTATCTAGTGTTGCTTTTACGGACGCGTTGTTTCTTCGGTACGGCTTAGCATACCATTTGAAACGGCAATATTTGGGCGCAGAATGTTCTCCCTCAACATCGTGAAGTCGTAATGGAGACTTTTTGAAAGAACTTTACTTTAAAAAAGGGGAATAAATTTAAATTTTTGACTAGTTTTCTTAAAAAAATCAATTATGTCAATACTTTTGCCCCTTTTCAACCAAAAAAATAAACGGCTCTATTACGACCTCTTGTGGTGAAGAAACTTTAAAAATGAATTTAGATATTGAAAAAAGCCGGACCAACATATCGTAAAAATGTAAAGATTACCCACCATGAAAATAGGTTATCCTTGACCATTTTTTTCGCGATGAATTTGCTTTGGCCATAGGAAACAACATACTACCACGTGACGAAACTGGCATATTACAAAATAATTTCAAGGTATAGTCCTACCTTAACTCGCCTTTTGCTTTTGCCTTTGTCCGCTTTCTGGCATTTGTACTTACCTTTTCTAGCCGTTAACCCTTCCTCGATATCGCCTTTTGCTCGTGTCGATTGAATCTCCTTTAACCCATTCAATAACTCAGCATCGGTTAGAGGCGTTAGACGACACAGCAAAACATTTACTTTACTTGATAGCGTTAACTTAATATGATTCACCCTCTCTTAAAGGTGCAACGAGAAGATTTTGAAGTCTCCAAATTTTCTGTGATATGTAGTGATTTATATAGAATAGATCCTCAATAGAATTTGTTTTGAAATGAAAAAAAAGGTGATTGTGAAATTGCTTATATTTTCCAATAGACAAACATAAGTTGAATTACGTATTTACTCCTATAGGAAATTATAAATTTCAAAATTTTTTGTACCAAAGTAAAAATTCTCTCAGCGTATCAAGAATTGTCACATTTTTAGGGACACCTGTAATCTGTTAAAATCTCTCGTTTGACCTGTAACGGTACATGGTATGTAGGCAATCCACACAGTAAGGTTTAGTTTAGATTGAATTATCAGGTATTTTATTAAATAGAGTCAGCCCAGAGAGGTAGTATGTGCAGCCATCAAGAAAATGTTTTATGATTGTACCATACATTATATCGTTCAGGAATTTCAATAATTTAGCTAATATACTTTATTATTGTGCAACTAATATTTGATATACATGTAGTTTCAGCAAACCTGAAGATTGAAGGGTTTCTTATGATTACCTCCGCTGCTTTCTTGATAAGAAAGGGAGGTTTTACCAGCCATTCCCTTTATGAATTTTGGCCCGAAATTATGCTCCAGGAGGATATGGACATTCAAAGACGCCCAGGATCAGTGCAAATATGCCTTGGATCATATCAACTTAAGTTATTTCTACAGGTTATTTCAAACTCTAGGAGCATCGTCAAATATTGCACCTGGAGCATATTCGACTGACTTGAATATTTTTCAAGATTATTTCATATGCTCCAGGACATAATGCTCCAGCACATATAGTCCTGGAACATATTGCTCATGGATCAGATATCTTGCCAAAATTTCATAGTATCTGACCGCCCTCGTTTAACAATTAATAGCGCACTCACTCGTGAACAATGAATATGCGAACTCACTCTTTGCCCTGGAACACAAGTTCCGGTTTAAATAAATAGTGTCCCCCCCATAGAGAGGGTCCTAGCACCATGCCAACACATACAATCATATTCTCTGATTTCGTGTCCGTAACTTTAGGATTCAGAGGGGCACTTAAGTTTAACGTGGAAAAAATATTTTGTTTCCTATTTTTTCTGTAGAACTGTTCAAACTATTTGATTCTTTCAGTCCAACATGGAATTGCCTTCAATGCCTGGCTCTTTAAAACCTGAAATTCACCATGTTAACCTTTCTGACCGCCTTTTTTGATGGAATAACTGTTAGTGAGAAGATCTATTTTTTTAAATTGTTATGGCCAAAGAAACCATTTGGGATGTTTATCAAAACATTTGAGTTAAACTTTTAGTAATATTTACACCGTTACCCAATTATAAACCTTAATTTTACTCCTTTTGTAAAAAGGTCAATAGAAGAAAAAGAGTGTTACGATTAGTTGGCCCTATTATAAATCGTTTGTTTGCCAAATTTAACATGAACTGCACACGCACTCCCATCTACTCACAGTTGGCCACCCTAAGATCCCAACATATTTTCTTCAGGTTTGCTAAGTTATAAAATATGCGAAAAGATTCGAAAAATTTACTTTCATGGGGGCAATGTTGTCGTACAACTATAATCTGTAATAACGTAAATTGCACTTTTGAGGGTCGATTTTGTTGTGTGTTTACACGTTCGGAATGATGGTGCTCTACCTACTTTTTATCTAGCTGACGCGTGACGGTTGCGGTCTTTAAAAGGCAACCAATGCTTATGATGATTTCGAACACGCAATATCCGTGTTTCATTTTCAACTCGTCATCGTTTTTTAGTCTCTTTAATGACCTATTATGTGACATTGTTTGTTTGTTTTTTCGTTTATACATCGACAATAACAAATCACACAAATAGGGCTCTCTAGAACGGTTTTCTTCATGCACTGAGTTAATGTTTACAGTTTCTCAAACCTTTTACAGTGTAACATATAGCTCTTGGAAGCAAAATAATTGAGATACGGTGTGATTAACATATTCCACGCAGAGTGACGATTGATGGTTCATGGAAACATATTAACAATAAATCAGCAAATATAAAGCATTACAATATTTTTTTCAGGCGAACGCATTTGGAACGCAAACCACATCCACCCCCTCACACAAAACTCAAACACACGCGTGCGCGTACGCAGACAAAGACAACTCCTGCACCGTTTGGAACCGCTTTCTGTGTAAGATAAAACTTGGTGTGGAGTGTGTATGAGCAGTATGTGTAACTGTGTGCTCAACAACACGGATTTGGCAAAGGCTACTAGTATAGAGACTTGAAGGCAAAAACAGAATGTCTACATACAACTATAAAATATTTTTCTGGCAATTACATGAGCAGGTAAAATCTCAGTTCCCTGGCACAGTTCCGTACCTTTCATTCACCAATGTATTAGCAAATACACACCCTGGTTTTGGGTATGATAAGTATATGAAGCCACACCTCTGTAGTTGTCCCGAATCGTCCATTTGCCAAATCGTCCAAATAATAGGTTACACACCTGCATTTGTGTTCAAAGGAATAAAGCGAGACTTCACAGCTGCATGTGCTTTATTCCATTGAAACCAAAGGTACCGAATAGCGATTTGGTGCCAAAATTTATTAAAATCCTCAAAAAATGTGGGATATTTCCCCCCATTTTTCCTTTTCACTTTGTGGGCCTGGTTGGAGGATATAAGCAAGAAGGTTGTAGCTCGATTGTTTCAAATTCATTAATATTGGGGTAGACCTGGGTAATGTGTACGAAATCTCACGGTATGTGGTAAAGTTCGAATGCGCTGAGAAAACTTGTAATCGTGCTAAAACATTTGTCGGCATTTAAGAAAACTAACAACGTAACCAATTACCCATATAATACATATATCAACAAGCAATTATACACTAAGATGACCAACAAAACAAAGGGGCAAAGCTTCACAACTTAACCACCGTGTTACTCATCGGTTCCACCCGGTGTTTTGCGTTGAACACCGGTTTCTATTGTTTCAATTCTAACATAAGATGACCAAACAACAAGTAAGGGGCCAGCTTCAAAACATTTAACCCCCGTTACCCATCATCGGTTCCACCAAGTTCTTTTGTTTGGAACCGGTTTCTATTGCCTTCAAATTCTAACATCTAAGATGACCAAACAAAACAAAGTAAGGGGCACTTGCAAACCTTAACCACCGTTTCCCTCATCGGTTCCACCAAGTTCTTTGGTGTTTGACGTTTTCCTGTATTGTTTCAAATTCTAACACTAAGATGACCAACAAAACAAAGTAATGGGTAGCTTCAACCTTACCACCGTTTACCTCATCGGTTCCACCAGTTCTTTGTTTGGAACCGGTTTCTATTGTTTAAAATTCTCTAACACTAAGATGACTCAAACAAAACAAAGTAAAGGGGCAGCTTTCAAAACTTAACCACCGTTTACTCATCTTTCCACCCGGTTCCTTGGCGTTTGGAACCGGTTTTGAACCGCCGGTCACTCGGCGATTAAAGGTGCAACGAGAGATTTCACATTCAGGTGTCCCAAAAAATCGACAGCTCTTGTTTTTTGCCCATGATTTACGCTTTCCATCAAAAAATAGCCCCATCTGAAAGTATTTAATCTGAGAAATGTTTTCTTTTGTACAAAAATTGTGGAATTTCTAATTTCGTATACGAGCAAACTACGAAATTCAGGGGGGGAAGGGGAGGGTCACCTTTTCTTACATTGAGTATAACAATCAAAATCACCTTTTTTCTCTCTTTTAGACTTTTCTGTAGCATAATACAACGTGAGAATTCTATTAAGTGTCTAATCTATATGAAATTACTATATGACATTAATATTTGGGTGCCTCAAATCTCTCGTTGCACCTATTAAGTTCTGAAAAATTCTGTCCCTAATCATAAATGGAAGTGGGTTTAGAAGGACATAGTTTCAGGACATGTTTCGTGAAAAGAGTTAGACCCCTCATGATATTCATGAACAAAAAAAAAAGTCATGCTATTGCATTGTCTGATTCCTATTACGCCGGCTATTTCCCTAGGGAATAGATTTGACAGTTCCCAACAACCTCGTCCCCAGAGTCACAGTGAGGTGTAATAAACAAATACTACATGTTTATATCGGGAAATCGGGCACACTATTTTCCTTGGTACTGGGCTACGCTACGGGCCTATCACCCTCCCCCTTCGGGTTCTGGTGATAGGCCCGTTTTCAGAATGGAGTGAGTGAGGTAGTATCTCCCCCCTTCCCTAGAAAAGGGAGGGCCAAGTTCTGGAAAATAGTGTGCCCTAGTTCCCCTCTAACCATGTAGTATACTGTCACCCTGTGTCTAATACCATTACAAGGTAAAATGGGAAATTAAGGAGCCCAAGGTTGCCGTTTTTCAAGGTCTCCCTTTTCTGAAATATATGACCCAAATAGCCCATCACTCCTAGCTAAAGCAGTGGCGGCGCAGACCCATTTTTTCTGGGGGTGGGGGGGTGCAAACGGTGGCAAAGTGAAATCTTGGAGGTTGCAAAAGTGAAATTCTGGGGGGCAAAATATGAAAAATTTGGAATTTTTTAACCAATTTTTGGCCCAAAAGCGCTGATTTTTGGCCCAAATCACTGAATTTTTGCCCCAAATCCTTCATTTTGTCTTTCGCCCGGGGGGGGGGGGGGAGGGGGCAAACTGGGGGAAAGAACAAAATTGGGGTAATGCCCCCATGCCCCCTTGCCGCCGCCACTGGCTAAAGACAATAATTATCTAATGAAAATGTTTAAAATATTACTGAATTAAAGCAAAACTCTTTCTTAACACTCGTATCGATAACAAGGTAATTTGTTCAATTAATTAGCTATAGATATTGATATGATTACGTTTAGAATCAATGAAAATGTTCTTCATCATATTATAATATTTTATTGACCTATTTCTTTGTGCCATATTAACAGAATAAAAACAAATCCCGTGAAGCAGTGCGGGGTTTTCACGGCTGTGAAATTTCGTCACCTGTATAACTGCAAACCATTACAAATACATGAATGAAAAACGTAACTGTTGATAAAACCAGAAATTTTAAAGAAAAAAAACAAAATTAATGCCAAATAAAAAAGAGCTGTATTTTATAAAGTAATAACGGAATATGAACTCTGATGGTGGTGGGGCCAGAGGGTTGGACTCCCATTTTGGGTAACATTGAGCTAAATTTTTAAAAATTGCAAATTTGCCACCCGAAAAACCACACTATTTTTGAGGCATTTGGCTGTCTCTCACCCAAAGACCCCTACAGAGTCCTCTGTCACGATGTCCCAGGTTTGGAAGCGCCAGTCCTACACCCTATCCAATTTCATATGTTGATCCCCCGGGTGGTGGTGGTGGTGCTGTGATGGATCGCATCCTTTCCATTTATAATTGAGAAAAGCTTATTCATAAAATTTTTTTTTTTTTTTAAGTTTTGTCTTTTTTTAAAAATGACAAATGTTTGTTTTTAAAATTGTTAAATATGCAATTAGTTTTGTGTGTTTTGTTATGAGCGAAAATACAAAATTGCGAGTTTCTTTTAGAAACGAGCAAATTTGCACGTAAGATTTGGTACACATGGATTACTAAGGCTAACGGTGCAGACGATGTTAAAAACTCAACGTTTGTAGGGTTCATTAAAACAATGAATGTAAGGACAGGCTCTTGGGTTGCTTTTTAGTTTAGAGGTCCCAGTTTTTTCACGAAAAAAAAGTTATTCCCCAAAGTTCAGGTGATTCTTTCGTATTAATGAGGGCAAATCCGTATCACATGACTTGTCGCCATTAGTCGAAGTGCAATGGATTTCTGTCTGTTTAATAAAATTGCTATTCCCACGCCGAAGGACAGGATCTGGACGTTAGGCAAACATATAATAATACCACCCCTGTTTTTGCTAAATACAGTTAATTTAATCCATTCCTTATCTGAACACTACTAGTTCAAATTTTAAGTGTACATTTTGAAGAAAATCAAAAACAAAAAAAAAAATGCCTCTTTTTGGTGTGAAAATTGGCACTCATGAAATCAATGTTTCGCCCCTAAGTTCAAGGTTGAATAATATTTTCTAATTGTTCGAGTATCTTCACATTTGATGAGTTTTTTTGAAATATTTCATATGGAAAATGCTTTTTTTAGGTTAGGGTCCATAGCTTACCCCCCCCCCCCCCGACAACCAATGGGCATACCCAAGACCTTGACCACTACTTACGTGTTAAAGGGTCATGGTCCAATCGCTAATACCTCGTCCCTAGACCCCCAGAAGGTGGTCAAAATTGGTATCTGAAGAAGGTACTATTTTTCCTCATTTATCCCTGTGAAATCTTAGGGCTAACGGGTGTTTGGTTTGGAACGTGGTAAAGGCGAAAATAATATGCACCCATTTTTCGTCACCAATATTAATTTTTACAGAGTTCTATGGCTTATAAAATCGTATAGCTAGCGCCATATAGCATTTAGCTATATTACGTCCATCAGAAAAGCTGTTTCTTCAGCCGTGGAGGATGCGGACAATGTTGTGGTTAGAATGTATGCACACGCATCGACCGAATCGTTTCATCGGCGAGTTTCTCTTTTGGACTTTTCTACTCTGATTGTGTTTCTTTCAATTTTCAATAGCTTTTCTATAGAGGCAATCCCCATTTAAATTCGTGCGCACCTTTTAAGTAAAGGGTAATAGAATTGAGGCTGACCCCCTGTGTCTGAGCATGCAGTGTCATTTTCCGTCACTGTTTCGTTCCACAATGCGTTTTCTCAATAACTTAAAAGAATAAACTCTTCTTGATAATATGAAGATTAAAGTTTTGGTACATCGAAAGAAGGAAACAGCAATTTAGTCATTGTTTTCCCTGCTGATAATAAAATAATTTTCAACCAAACGTAGTAAGGATTGAAATCAAACGACAACACAGTGGTATTTTCTTTGGTGCAGGAGTTGTGAGATTTTTTAATTTCGTTTGGGCGCAGGTGCGGAATTAAGCCTATGTTTGGTATGACCTGTGAGCACATCAGG
>JAMKCH010050949.1:0-10478 GCA_023653785.1 Ophioderma brevispina
TCGTTATTCTTTAATCACGAAAGCGAGGCCAGATGGCAGTTGAGCATGGTTGGAGATGACGTTCACTCGGGTTTTACGCCATCAATGACAGAAACTGACCAATTACAGATAAGGTATAAAATGGATATACGCAAAACAAACAAAAAAGAAAAGAAAAGTTGTTGTCTGCCCGACTGAGGCGTGATTTGCCGTTTTGAGAATTAAAGTCTTCTTCTTCTCTCGTGACCAAACAAGTGGTTCTTGAATAGGATCTAGCAAGAGATGGGTACAATGTCTGGCTACTTCACTGACTTCCGCAAGGTCCTGTCTGTGCAGTGTTGCTCCAACAGGGGGCAGACCAAGAGAGAGTTCATTGTCTGTGGTGCTGTTCCAAACCCAGGTAGTGATTAAACCGTGTCAAAGCTGCTGATAGATCGACGAACACGACTAGGTTACCAAAACCCTCCCGAAACCACGTGATGTGTGAATAGGGTTGAAGTACTTAATTTTTGGCTTGTGCTGATTCCGGCCGCGAAACCTGGGTGGTTCTAGTAGAGGTGTTCGTCTCTCGCGGTGCGATACGGTTGAACATGAGATGTTCAAAGAGATTGTAGGTATACAGTGTGAGTCAAAATGTGTTCCCCAAATATCTTGATTTTACCTGTGCAAGGTAGGCTCTTAAACATTGTAAATAGTTCAAAAGTAATTTAAATAGCGTTAGCAGGAACTTTAATTTTCATGTTGGTTCAGGAAACAATATCTGCATCATTTAAATAAGGCCCTCAGATTACCTTTGTACAAGATTCTATTTATGTGGTTATTGAAGCGCCAATTTCAAATGGGATACCTAATGGGCTTGACACACTCTGGTGGATAAGTGTAATAACTGCCCCCATTGAGTATAACACATGCCAGTTATTAAGTTATGATTAATGCAGCAACAAGTGGAATTCTATTTTGACTGTCTGGAATTCTTCAAGGGTTGGAATGAACTCGTTTTTAACTATGCGTATTCAATAGCCAGCAGTTGGTGGACAAGATAGGACGCATTCCAGTACTACAGTGTGATTAAAAAAAAACTACATCTCAGAATAAAAAAAATAATAAACTAGTTAAGAAGGATTTAGGATAAACGGCTTACAGAAACCGTTTTCTTTGGTGTCATTTGGACTCAGGAGGAAGAAGTTACGCCTATTTGCTGAGGAGACTTCAAAATCTGTTTGGCCGATTGAGCCAACAAAGATGCAGCGGTACATTAAAGTAACATGGTCTTCAGACTTAAGCAGTGATTTGAGTGCCCAAACATTTAACACCACAATTATTGTTGAACAATAGCAGGTGGGAGAGTAATTGAAGGAGTATAAAAATAATATCCCAGAGATTACAAAAGACAAGATGCTAAGTAAAAAAATGGTCCAATTTCCTAAATAAGAACTTCAAGATAGATGGTGTAAGACAAAAATTTACTTTGGTTCAGCAAAGATGTCATGGTTTTCACCTACAAACGAAAACTGGGAGCAAAAGTGAAACCATAGAAAGTTTTGTATTCCGCTTGAAAAATCAGTGCGATATGAATTAAGGTTTAATTCCAATTTTTACAGAAAACTTCAGCTTTCGCTTCTTGCAATTATGGACACTGAGTATACTGTATGTTATGTTGCAAAAAATTACCTTAGCGATGTAAAACGAAAAATCTCTGAGCGTTTCATTATGTTCATGAACTGAGACTGATAGGAGTGATTCAATACTGACTCTTTATGATTGAACAATGGTAATTTAGTTTTAACAGATGAATTTTACTTAGAATTAGGTTACAAAATACACATTTATTTAAACTGATATGTTTTGTCGAGAAGAAATCGATACAATCTGAAAGTGCATTGGGAATTGTCTTTGCTAGAATGTGTTATGGTATACGGTCGGTGTCGTCTCTCGGCATTTGGCTGAAATCGGCCAAACTGATTTTTTAGGTCTCTCCAAACTTGACATAGTTTCTGAACCCAAAGCCAGAAGGCCACCAAATAAAAATCTTCTGATAGCATGTTAGCTCTGTAAAAAACCAAGCAAACCTGGAAGCAAAAATAACGCATTTAACTCCTTTTGCATCCCATGTTTTCTCGAAGAAAAAATAGTCCTGAGGTAGGTTTTTATGACCACCACTGTAACATACATTTCACTGTCAATGAATCATGTGCAATCGCTAAACATGATCGATTGACAGCTAATGTATTGTAGTCCTGGAATGTATGCATTTTATCACCAAACATGTCTGGGGCTGACGTCATATTGAATACGGTCATTAACTTGGCAAAATAAAAGATATTGAAAAATTACACACCAAAACCAGGTTTCAATTTAAATGAACACGTAAGTGGCCAAAGGTCAAAGGTCAGATTTTTGGAACATTTCTTCATGATAATATTATAAGTGGTGTTCTATATCTCTATCGTGAATAATAAATGCAACAACCAGACAAGGCTTGCCTTTCTCGTTTTTCTGATCCTGGTTTGTGAATTACATGCACTGTTAACATGTTTACTGTAAATAAATTTGTACACGGTGGCATTTTGGGAAGCCTCAAAAATGAGGCATAACTTGAAAATGCAAATGCATGAATCGACGGAGTTTGGACTGGTGATTGAGAAGTAAATATTTGTCATATTAAAATATATCAAAATTCTAAAAGATCCAAATATTTTATATTTTTTGTTTCATCGGGTAACAATCATTTTGACTCACACTGTAGCTGAGGAGTGATATTGGTCTATAATCTCTTGGGCTTAGATGGATTTTCCCAGGCTTTAGGAATGCATAACATGTGCTTTCCTCAGATCTTTGGAAACCTGTGGAACTAAGGCAGCATTGTAGAGCTCAAGAAGAAACTCCTTTGATACTGGCCTGAGTTTTTTTCCGCTGACTCAGTTTGACGATTTGCTGTAAAGGCCTACTGCTTCGTTGGCGGGTGAAAACCAGGCGCCGCTATATCTTCCGGCTAGTTTGATCTTATTGGCTTCTTCTTCATTGCCATTTAAAGCAGTGGAGGAAAATTGTTGGGGGTAACATTTGGAGCTGTGAGGGTCTGTGGATCTCGTCGAAGCGTTCGGATGGTAGACATGGCTTTCTTGTGTTATGGTCATATTGGTGGTTTCAATTAAGGTATGCCATGTTTTATTCTTTTTCTGGGCGGATGATCCTCTCTTGCACTTTCTCACCTTTAGCAGTTGTTTTAGCTGGGAAAGGATCAGCTTCAACATGGTTGTCTATCTTGATATTCTTTGCACATTTCTTGGAAAGGCCTGGACGTATCGTACTACCGCCTCTGGGTATGAGTCTCTGGGCAGTTGTTCACTAGTTGGGAAAATTTTCAGAAGTAGGGGGTTGGAGCATCAGTGAATCCTTACCAGTCTTGCTTCATGTTAAAGCGACGCTTGCACTTTAGTTAGTTATTACTGCAGCGTTGACTTGGACACCGATTGGTCGATGTAGAGTAGGAACAGGATCGAGAACAATCTTGCTACACCAGTTAGAGATGTTTTGCTCATAAACTGCTAGATGAGGGTTGTAACCTCTCTTCCAACGGGCACTATAAATTGATGGCGGCAGCTTAGGTCGTGAAGGAGACGATAGGTGTTGACTGTCTAACATTTTCGACAGCTTGTCAGTCTTATCATGTTAAAGGGTTTCATTGTAGCCCCATTGTAGGGCTGTTGAGATCGTTCAATGAAGAAATTAGGTTTGGTGGAATTCCCGAGAATGAATTGAGGGGCTTGAAATCGACTGATGGAGGTTTGTAGACTGACCTAACTATGAGAGAGCTGAGCTCAGTGGTAAGGACTTGTGTGTTGTCAGCAGGCATTGAGGTTGATTCTACAATGCATGGTGCCTGATTTTCACAAAATAGCACTTAACTATTGTCGATGGTCTCTCGATTGCCAAGGGACCATTCCTGATATGGTTGGTCGATAATATCAGTTCCACGTGTGTTTTCTGCAGCAAGTATGTTACTTCCGCATTCAATGAATTTTATATATAGCAAGGCCGCTGAGAAAAAGGCCTGCGTCGCATTCTTGTCATGATAGGAATACTGAGAAATGAGTTATGGAAAAACAGTGTTAGGTGGTGTAGAGATTAGCCTCACTGGCGAGCAAGTACTGACTCACTCCTTCTCCATTAAATGATTAAAGTAAAATGATGTAGGCCTAGGATGTAAAATCAGCCTTATTTAAAAATTATGGTACTTTCTATGTCAGTTTTGACCAACAACAACCCAAAAAACAAAACACCAAACAAAAACAAAAACAAAACATTACAAAAAAAAAGCAAAGCAACCTTCATGAAAGATTTCCGTCAGCCGTGGGCCCGGGGGGGGGGGGGGGGGTTGTTCAAGGGTTGTTGGGTACCCACTCGTTCCAGGGGTTCTAAGTGACCCCTAACGGCGACCAATTTCAGTGAAAAATATACCATAACGGGACCAGTAATTCAGTTAAATCTACCCGTTTTCGTTGAAATATATACCCGAACGGGACCAATTTGCGATAAATTATACACCTGCTTTCAATACGTGAATAAAAATATAAGCCTTTAAAGAACCAATAGATGAGAAAAATAACAATTGTACTACTGCTAAGGAAAATTTACACACTGCAGGGTTTTACTGAGACATGTTAAAGTTAATTTCCCATTTTTTTCAATGAGACAGTCACAATATACTGAATTTGATAACACCTACAGGGACTAGAAATTGATTATTGTGAATTTGCTAACTAGAGGTAGTACGAATTTGAGCGCTAGTAAATATTTTTTTGGAAGTGAATGGGTAACAGAAAAACAATACAAGAAAACAAAGGAACGTGGGCAAGAGGGTTTTTATCTAGCGTGCTCTGTACCCTGCACTAGTTTCCGTTCACGACATATTGTCTCACTACCCAAAGGGCATCCCAGCTATATCCTGCCACTTCTTTGTCTATCTAGTATCTATCCTCCTTCCTACTACCCCCCAGCCTCCGGGTGTTTCTATACGCCTTACCCGCAACTCCACCCTTCTCCGCCTCAATCTTAGCTCTTATACCCGGTATTTCTAGGCTCTCCTACCTCCCCTCCTGCACGACACGATCACCTCCTGACCAACTACCCCCAATTATTGACCAGCAACAGCCAATGGCTTCCCCTGATGACACGTCTCTTTTCCTAACCCCCACATAGCGATGTTATCAAGAACCCTATCCCGCCCCGCTCTACATGCCCCGCCATATGTCCTCCTCAACAGCTAACCACTCTCCACCCCCACCCTACTCCCCCCAGCTACGCCTGCACGAACAGGGGTCATTCGCCCGCTCCGTTCTATAGTACCCCACCCTAACCAGATCCTTTAGCAACAACACTACCCGGCATGCCGTCAGTTCTCTGTGCCTCGTTCATTCTTCATAAAACCCATAGTATCGTTGAGCCCTCTACTTCTACATCTCCCTCACCTACAATTACCTTATTTAAAGCCCAGGCCTTCACTGCAACCGCCCCTCCCCCCACCCAAATGCCACCAAGCCCAACAACTCCGACAACAGTTACAGTTCACCTCCCCTTACAACGAATATCCCACGCACTGTCTCGCAATTGACTTCTCGCATACCACGCCAGTACCAACCCACAATCAGCCTTTTCCCCCTTCGGTGCTCCCGTTCAACTTTATCCCAACCCACCTCCCTGCCCGTGCGAACTTTCAGAGTCGGATCCTCAACCGTCTGTGCCTAATACGATATTTTGAACTCCAAATCTATCCCCATAGTTTATCGGGTCTTCCAGCCTATCGAACCTCCGCCGCACTTTACTCCAATGACTAAGCCTCCTCGAGGTTATCCGCGTGCCTCTCCCCAGCCGAGTACCGCGCTGTCCCAATTACTCTTCTCCAAACAGCACCGTCAAGTCCCACCCGAGGGGACCGTGGCACCCACGTTCGTCTCCGCTTTGATCACTTATTATACGAACCCGACTACACTATTTCCCCGCCCACCCCCCTCTCCTTAGAAAAACGGCAACGCTTCTAGCTATTGCGTAATGTATATTTTTGGTGAGCGTGTCCGGGATGTTGGGTTATAGGTGGGAGTAAAATAGTGGGAAGCACACAGTCGCTGAACACAGGGATGGGCGGGGGAGGGGTGAGGATAGAGGGGGAAGTTGTGGGGAGTGGATTGTGATCTACTACAAGTAACACCGGAACTGCCCTCGTCTACCCTGTCGCCTGTTGCCACTACCTCTCCGTCCTCTCCTGTCACCTTTTTCACATAACCCGGTCTAGTCCTCATCCGCTCCCCAGTAGCCTCTTTGCCTACCCACTATTTCATTAGCTTATTACCCCCCCCCAGTCCGCGCCCCGTCCAACCCCGCCCATCCCAGTGCTCTACCCTTCCGATCCCACCGACACTGTTTTTTTTCCCCCCATTCTAGACCGCCCGCTAGTCGTGTTCGCCAAACCCCTCCCCGCGGCTCCCCCCTTAATTCGGCTCCTGGTCCACTCGTGACCTTCCACTATTCACACGGTGTCGGATGGTAGATTTCCCCTAGGGGGCTTGTGCTCGCCCCACCACCTACCGCACGGTACCAGTTCGGGCGGCCCACCGCTTAGTCTCTTTTTTCTAGTTTCCTTGTGTGCTGTTTTTTCCTTCGAATATGAAAAAAATTTTCTTTCGCGAAGCAGTCGCCAAAAAAAAAAAAGATAATCTTACGTATCATGTGATTTTAAAGAAGTGTTAAAGGATGAGGCCACAAGGATATTCACATTTATTCAGGCTTTGAGATCATGTACCTCGCTGCTACATTTCTGTAGCTTCGTGCAAAGGACGATACCCGTTGAGTCGTGGCGGGTGTGTGCACCTTTTACCTTCTTGCCAGCGTTCTGTCCCTCGTGGTTCAATATATTGCCGATGCGCGCATACGTGTGTGTTCACCTCAGAGAAAAAAATTCCTCCTTTTTTACTTTAAGAGCGAGGTTTATTCCTTTAAGGAATAGACAATTAATTACTTGTATTTACCTGTGAATGACGTTTCTCGCTCTCCAATTCCCTATATTTCTATCTTCACTTTCTTTTATCCTTCGCTTTCTCTCAATGGTTCGCATTCCTATAGTGGTGTCCTCATGGTCTCCCTCTCATTCATATCTTCAATAGCAAGTAATACTGGATAAGATTAAGAAAAACAGGTGGATGAAAATTTACAGCCCACGAGTCTTCAACGGAAGTAACATAATGCACCATTATACAATAAAAAATATATCAACTGGAGCACTTAATCCAAAATAAGGTTTATAAAGAAAAAATCTTTATAATAGACGGGTACTGCATGCAATAAAGTCGTTTTGGTGTTCAAGTTCATTAATAATAAGCTGGTGGTATTTAATGTACAAAACACACCTATCAAGAAAACAAGCTTAATTTATATAAAACACTCAAGATCTAAATAAGAGCCCAATTCGAACAAAACCAAAAAACGCCAGAAGGGCGTCCGATAAAAGTGTAACACGCGGAAATTGCTTGTTTTAGGCATGGAAATCGTCTCAGTATTGTATATGATTTGATGGCAAATTCAAGATAAAGGACCGATCTTCCAGTACAATTAACCCCATCACGATAGCTTTGTCAATCTGGGAAAATACGCATTGTTTGCAGGAAGCGAAATCCACTCTGTCCACTTTCAATTATGCGATAGAACCCAGTTGCTGATAACATACAAAAGAATATCAACACATAGCATTGTGGAAAAGAACGAGCATCCGTAAAGACATTTACTGATAAAATTTTACCAAACAGGTTTCATTGCTATTGTTTGATAAGGTTATTCCGAAACGTGTTTCTATCGCTAATTTGAAAAGTGGCACGAGTGGAATTTCGATTTACCTGCAAACAATGCGTATACTCCGATTGGACAAAAAGCTGTCGTGATGGGGTAAATTGTACTGGAAGATAGGCCTTTTCTTGAATTTGACATTCAAAATTGTATAAATTACGACACGAGTCCATGCCTAAAACAACAAGCAACTTCCGAGTGTTAACCTTTATTGAGATGCCTGTATTAAAGGGTTATACTAACCAACTTGGGTTAAATTTAACTCAACGTGTTAAAGGAGAAACCAGTTACAAACGCAATAATATTAAACATTATACACTATAAAATAAGGTATTGACACATATCGACTGGTTTCATAGAAACACGGAAGTAGAGAACCTAACAATGAATTAAAACCATCTAGTATGCCCATGTGCTATTTTAAAAATCGCGCTAGTGTATAACTGTAGTATGCGATACGACCGGCACGTTTAGGTCATTACATGCCACATATGAAAGAATCATTCGTGAAGATGTATGACGCTACGGTGCCTCAGTATCGCATAACACCAAATACCTATCCCATATAAAGTAGCGGCATTTCACATAGCGCCAGGTCAGACAAAATGCTTTAATTCGTTTATGGTTATTATATTCCGTTTTCCCATGAAAACCACGCCATATTGTCAATAATTGTTTTTATAGCGTATATTAATGTAAGTTATTATTGATGAGGTTTCTTTAACATTGAATAGACCCACAAAATACCGGGTGAGTCAAAAAAAAATGACCCGTTTTGGGTCCCGCCATTTGGATTTTTTAAAGAAACATATATATCCATTGCAACGTATATTATTATCTTTAATTAGCTACAAAGATAGTTCCAATCGGTTCAGTATTGGCCGAGCTATAGCGTTTTAAATCAGTAGTCAGCTTTTCACTTATCCACAGATTCCATTTGGGCACATTCTTCGGTCCCGTTTGTGCCGAAAACGGTAGATTTTGATTTTCAACCAATGCTGTTTTGCCACCTTAACCAATCTGTTATTAGTTTTGGTATAATGAGTAACCTTTAGTCAAAATCTAACCAAATTAATGTTTTCACTTTCACGCCAGATTGGTTATTTTGTCATGAGGTGGCAAATAAGGTTCGGTCACGTTTGGACCTCAGACAAAAAGGTGTTTTTAGAATTCAAACTTCATCTGTAAAATTCGTGATTATTTAAGTACTCGCATTCTCATATTTATTCAGAAAGTCATTGGTACTTTGTCATTACAACAGTGGTGGTAATTAAAGTAACAAGCAACTGTACTGGTAATAACCAAAGGTATATCACTAAAGTACGGTAACGTGTGTGGACATTGGTGGTACGTGTGTGACATTCTCCATTGACTTAACAAAAAATGGGGACCATGTTAATGTGCACCAAACGAAGTTGTAATAAAATCTTGGTATTTCCATATTCCAACTATTTTCAAACACTTTCATAACAATGTCATCAGTTAAAAACTTTCAAAGAACAATTCGACTCCTAGTTTGCAGATTTCCTGTGTTAAATTAGTGCAAGTTGCATAAATGGCAACTTTAAATAACTTTCAAAAGACACGGGAAAATTCAAGTTTAAGCTAGTCTTTATTAAACTTAATGTTGATTTCTAGGTTAAACTGACCTATTCATATTTTAAAGGATATTAAAAGGTTAACACTGCTATCTTCTCAATATGACAGAAATTTATGTCCTTCATATACTAAAATGGTGAGGGCCAGTCAGCGTGTGACAGTATTAGCACATCAATAAATCTGAAAAAGAAAGGATCTTAAACCATTTATTTTTCTTATGGAGGGTTCTATAAACTGGCTTTTGACATGAAATATGAAACATTATGAGGACAGTGGTTTCTCTAGTAATAAAAAACTTCTTTGTCCTTTTGGTCACTGTGTGACATACCAAAGTCAAAATTAAAATTCTTGTTAATGATTGGTTATTCATTAATTTGTAATTTTTAACTAATTGAAAACTGAAGTCCACGCAAATTCTTTAGGCAGTATTTCAAAAAAAAAACAATTAATAGCTATTAATATAAAGTAATTAAGCAAAATGGGGGAATTCATCTCACTTTTTTATCCCAAAAATATTACAGTTCATTTAGCAAATGAGGGTGTTTGGTTGACATATTGTTTAAAAATATAAGCAGGAAACTTGGAGGGTGGTTAACCTGATAATGTAAAAGAAATCGGACAATACCATTAACTTCATTTTTTATCAAAAAGGTTTACTTTTTTGAAAGAATGGCCCATTTGAATGCACGGGCGGCCAACTAAAGCCCAATGACTCCCCAAAATATGATAAGAGTATGTATATGTTTATGTAAAATAAAGTGGTATCTTAAGTGTAAAAGCCAGTGATAATGTAAGTTTGATTTGAAACACTTTTTTCAAGATGTATCATATTCTGGTCTTCAAATATAGACCTTCAAAAGTTGTCACCGATGTATGTCTCTCATATGGTAGGATTCATTCAATTGCAACTCCTCCAGAAACCTGATACATGTATAAAGTTAATTTGTTTTCAAATGATATGCGGAGTGGAGTACAAACGTGAAGAGGGCATCGATTGTAAATCGTGACTAAATGTTATTCTGCAGTCAATAAAAGCCCGTTTTTCTTCTGGTCACTTATTTCAT
>JAMKCH010050951.1:0-102559 GCA_023653785.1 Ophioderma brevispina
ATCAGGTTTTTTACCGTGTGGACACACTCAGAGTTTTTAACTCCAGAGTGTTATTGAGGGTCAGTGGGGTTTATCCCCATAAAAAAAACTTGGTGGTGAAACTCAAACTCTAATAACACTCCAGAGTGCTTTGGATAGTCATCTTTGTTGATAAATTCCTGTGTTTGAACATGCACAAAATGCCACGGTTTCTGGTATGTTGATTTCCGGCCCGATCTACTTTCCAATATGAGAAGCAGATGAGAATGGTTGGGGATGATATCAGAGTTTCGGCCATCGTGTGGACACAACTTAGACTGAAGTAAAAATAATTGGATTTAATTTTTACCTCCAGAGTTTCAAACCCTTGGAATTTTGTGACCGTCTGAACACGACTATCAGCAAATTTCATGCCAACTCATTTCTAATTAAAATACTTCTTTATGCAGAGGCACTCCATCAAAGACTTCCTTATAACACAAAGTAAAATCCAAATCATTGGCTGAACATTTAAAATTACATCAAAATTTTATGTGTGTAGTAGTCATGGTCATCACTATTTACAAACATGTACGCGCACACACACACACACACATGCACGCACATACGCATGCACACAAATGCAAAACACACACACATGTCATGGCATTTTATTGCAACATTGCTATGTTTTATAGATCTCTCCTATCATGAAACTTAAGAGTGTTTGTTTCTTTACAGAAAAGGTGCTACCACTATATAGGCACTTATGTTTCACAGTTTATCAAAATTTAATCAAGGTTTTTTAAACATTCATCTGACTTGTCTTATTTTGGGGATTGGTCCTGATAGAAAGCTTTTTCCTGTAAAAAAAAATCAATTTGAAATATTCGCTCAATATCTACCAAATCTTATTACTATTCTATTACCTACAGCGATTTGAGGTGCTTCAGCAGGAATCACAATGGTTACCAAGGAGATACTTTCCCACATGAAGCAAAATTAACCCATTTATAATGAATGGATTTGTACTGACAACTCGCAATACATCCCAGCTAGTGTCATCTTGTTAGTGGGGAATTGTTAAGGTTATTTTCCAATTGACTTGCTTTGCTTAGAATAGCTTCTGGGGAATTGAAAGTTGGAATTTCATGATTTTTAAAAAGTACAGAACAGGTTACGAGGGCACTCTCATTTTCTGATGAGATACAGGCATGTATAATGTATTTTAGGGAGTTACTCCTTCCCAATATTTAGTCAATGTTAGGCAAAAAAAGGTTTGTCTCATACAACTGTATGCATAAGTATGTGGAGTCACTTCGTTGCATTATCTGAATGAGTCCAATTTTCATTTTTGTATTTGTCTGGGGAAAAAAAGAAGAAAAAAGTGGCCAAAAACACAATAAAAAGAATTCTGCATAGTGATTGGCTCAATTCCTAAAAACAAAAAATACTTCAAGTTGAACTTTCAAATCCCCCTGGCTATAAGAAATTGAAGAGTTTGGTATCAAATGTTGACAACACCCACCAACTTTCAAGACCACACAACCAGTTATAATTATTTGGCATTGGATGACCCCACGTGACCTTTAAATGATCTTCAAACTTTTCAGCAATGAATGTTGACCACACCCAAGAAGTTTCGTGACCATCCAAGCATTTCGAGTGATTGGACCTTGATTTGACCTTGGATGAGCCCAGATGACCTGGAAATGACCTTTCAGCACTGAATGTTGACCACACCCACCAAGTTTCATCATCCTACCACATTTAGTGATTTGACCTTGAATTATCCCACATGACCTTGAAATGATCTTCACATTTTTGGCACTGAATGTTGACCAAACCCACCAAGTTTCATTATCCTACTACAATTTGACAAATAACCAAGCCCCTGTGTCGTCTGCCATCACGGTTTGTGAATGGGGCCGAAGGTCACAAGGTCACCAACACCATGGCTCACTACTCAAGGTCCACTGAATGCAAGTATCATGAAAATGTGGGCACATATGTGGAAACTGCAGGCAATTATATTTAGGGTTAACATTGGGTCAACATTTTTACCACAGACAGACACAGACACTACCAAAGCAATCCCTATGCAAGCCCTCTTGCAGACGACACAAAAATAACAAACAAACAAGCACAGTACATAGGCTTTGTGTCAAAATGTATGTGAGACACTACTCTTTCTCTGGCTTTATCACACAAAGCTGCTCCGTGCTTGGAGAAGAATAATCACAAATTGAACACATTTCCAATGATTTTTATCACTGAACAAAGGCCAACCGATATGAATACATGCACAAGTTACTGTAAATGACATGAATGCATTACTCAAGTGAAGGGATGCAATTTCCTACGCTCTTTCCCGGTCTCTCAAACGAGGAGTGTCTTTACTTCCCAAAGGCTGTTATCACTATGAATGTAATATCCTTGTCAAAGCTTCAAATCACTCCACTGTCAAAAGAAAGTACAATTTTAAATCACCATCTTCTAAAAATATTGTTATTAAAATACCATAAAGTAATTTTCCTTCCTTACGTGATAATTGGATAAACAGATCATCAGACTGGCATAGGTTTCTAATAGAAGTCCTCCAATTAAAACAGGGGAGAAAATCTTGTTCAATTGCACTATCTATGAAGTATGTCCTACATGAAAAATAAATCACTGTATTACAGTAGCGAGCGTGTCGGCACTGTCAGTTCTCGGATTAATATGCTAGTGTCAACTGAAGCTGCACTTATCCAGTATTAGTACTTGCAGCTGTGGCATTTCCCGAGCAGCTCTATTATACATTCAATAG
This sequence comes from Ophioderma brevispina, assembly GCA_023653785.1. Taxonomy (NCBI): domain Eukaryota; kingdom Metazoa; phylum Echinodermata; class Ophiuroidea; order Amphilepidida; family Ophiodermatidae; genus Ophioderma; species Ophioderma brevispina. The sequence continues at coordinate 2,768 of JAMKCH010050951.1, forward strand.
CTTTCAATGAAACATGCGTGTGATTAGTAAAGGCATAATTTTATGATTACGTTTCTATACAGGCTTGAATCATATGCTCATATACTATACGCACTAGTATGCCTTGATTAAATTTTATAACAACACAAAGTAGAAATAATATGGAAAAGTAAAACAAACAGAGAAAGAAGAAAGGAAAGGAAAAAAGAACGAGAAAAGGAAAATAGAGAAAAAATGAAAAGGACAAAAAAGAAGGAAAAACAGAAAAGATAAAGAAAAGGAAAGGCAAAAGAAGAGAAAAAGCAAAGTGAAGGAGGAAAAATCAGAAAAGGTAAAAGCAAACAAAATTGAAAAAGAGAAAGGAAAAAGGAAAGAAAAGAAAGAGAAAGTAAGAGAATGAAGGAAAAAGAAAGGCAGAAGATAGAAAAAGACAGGAAAATGGAAGTAGTAAAGATGTAATTAGGGGGCTCAAATTCTGTACATTTCACAAATTAATCATTAAATTCAAAGCTTGCATTACTGTTCACACCACAAAGATTTATTGCTCAATCCTAGACATCTGATTTAGGTGTTTTATGCCAAAATGCATTGGGTGTGTATTTAAACAAATAAAAATCCTTTAAAAAAGAATGGGTGGCACAAGCAGAGAAGCTTGGTCTTTGTGGTCTTTGACATGCTGAACTTAAAACAGAAGAGTAAGGTGGGTTTATTCACTTGAATCAACACAATTCCTTGTGTGAGTCCAAGAAGGTCTTGGGAATAGGAATCACACGACTAGGTGTAGCAGACAACGTGAGTGCTGAGACAGTGTTGGCGTCCAAAATATGGCCCTTTGCCTAAATGAAGAGTCACAAAATGATGATAAGTTGTGTCTTTAAATGAAATTTGAAATTAATCATAATGTGTGGACTAGTAACAAACCATTTGGGTGGTAAATAATTTGTCTGTGCCATTTTTTGTATAATTTCTGAGGGTTTGGGGAAACTGTGCAGTTTTAATTTCTAGTAACATTCAACTAGGTGTGGACATTTTGAAAACATGCATATCTTTCGATGCTCTGTAGCTCAAAAAATCAGTCTTCTTCATATCACTTTTTCATTTTTGTTGAAGAGCTATGGTCCTAATCTTCCCAAAAAATTAAGTTTGAAATAACCAGTCGCTTTATAGCCGAAAAATTGACGTTTGGTGAGAGGTCATTTTGTACACAAGTCTATGGGGAGTTATTTAGTGGTGTGATTCCAATAGATGCCATGTGATACATCTGTGTGCTGCCTTGTATAACTCTCAATTAATCTTTCCTTGAGGCAGTGGCTCATGAAGTGGTTCTTCAGGCAACTGTTTTTAAGAACCACTGACCAAAGACTTGGCATTACTTGGTATGTTTATGGAAATTTCTTCAGATGCCAACATTATGATCTCTGTGATTTATTTATGAAATACTTGCTGCATATAGTTACAGTATATGCAAGATAGTTAGCATTTATCATACGCGGATTTAGGGGGGGGCGCACCCGGCGCACGCCCCCCATATTTTTTGCAAACCAAAGGGCGCCGGGCGCCTTGTAGATGTAGAAAAGTGTCTTTTGGCGCACAGGGCGCCAGGCACCCTTTATATCTAGGAAAATGACCTTTTGTGGGCGCCCTTGGCGACGCAATTTGTAAAATTTGACACGATTTGTTTCACTCGGTTTGAAATTCTGAAGAGCAGGGGGGTAATGTTCTTTGTTGTGATGTTTGGTGCTCTGGCGCTTGAAAAATGTTAGGCGTCCACGGTGCCCATCCCCCCCTCAGAATATCGAACGATGGAAAAAAAATGGTCCTACCCGGCGAGCCGAAGCGAGCCGGAAAATTTTAAAAAAAAAAAAAGCCCGAATAGTGATTGGGGGGCCCCCCCCCCCCCCTCATTGATAATTCCGGACCGCCCCTGTTTTATCTGCCCGGGTTCGGGGGAAACTTGGAGAATCTGATTCAACAGAAAAAAAACAAAACCCACAAATTAGATTGATGTAGAATTGTAGTGAATTAAAACCTGTTTTTCATTTTCCCCTCTTCCTTTTTCTTTCTTCTTTTCTTTCTTTTTCTACTTTTTTTCTTCAAACAATTTTTTTTTTTTTCCCATCCCCTGCCCACGGGCTGCATGGCAAGCAGCCGTGGCCACTATTGAGAACCCCTGTAAGTAGAAGAATACGTTAGTATTTGCTGCATGCATTATATGCATGAAAAAAATCCAAAGGAGATCCAATCCATTCTCAAAAGGCCTGATTAGGAACAACTGCAAGTTCAATTGGTTTTTCTTATTTGTCCAATAAACCATCAACACTTTACAGTCATTGGTGTTCTACAATCATCAAGTGCAAATTTAGAGAAATGTGTATTGCTCAGAAATCTCCTCATGTTCCTTTATGGGGGTTCAAGATGTTACATATCCTGAGTTGTATGTTTGGTGTGGGCTTGCTAGCATTATCCCATGTGAAGGGAAGGGGAGGGAGAAGAGGGAAGTCCAGATGCCAGAGTATTAAATGTTAGGGGTCATAAGGTAACTACATTCAAGGTGAGAGTGAATTTTAAGGTACATCTGTTATTTTTTTGCCATTACTTGATTCATTTTTCAAATGACAATTGTTTCATTTTTTTCTACATCAAAGAAAAGTGTGGAAGGCGGTTTGGACTGCAAAATTGTCGACAACCCCTCACCCCTGTCCAACAAACGCAACCACTCTATTCGAAAGATAGTCACTAACTAATTTAAAAAAATGGATGGTTGTGGTCAAAACTTGTGGCAGGGTTGCTTTTTGGTCAAAAAAGACACGTATATTTGAGCTAACAACTTAAGAATATCAAGATTTTATAATTTTTTAGCAAAAACAATTTAATCATCATGCAATACGATCAATCTCTGACATTTATATTATATGAGATTTCTTTTTTATACAATATATAACGGGTCTTGAATTTTAGCCCAACAATCACCTTTTTCCTAAAAAAGCATCCATTTTATCACGTGTCACCACACGAGTATTACCTGAACCCTTTATGCACGTATAAAACCTATATCAATAAAAAAGGATACCTTAAAAATAAGATTGTAATATTTTACCTTAAAAAATAAAAAATAATAATAATTTCGCTTACTTGCAGCCCCAAATTAATTTTTCGCATAGAACTCACCCTGCCACCAAAATTTCAACCAAAACATCATTTTCTAATCTTAGTATATTTATCCTTCAAATAAAGGTGGTTGGTTTTGTTGTACGGGTGGGGAGGGGTTAACTCGAAAACTAGAGCACTTTCAAGGATACGGCCGCTGCGCTAAAGGGACAAAGAGCATTACATGACAAAGGGGGAGTGAGAAAAGCAATTTTGGACTTCCATTCTGGAAAATTACCCTCAATCTGGAACAGGGGCCTAATAGGTGTCACTGTCAGGAGGGGGGATATTCTGGAGTTAGGGAAGAATTTTCCCGGTTGAAGGTAATTTTGAGGCAGATTATCCTGGTTGGAGATGAAAATGTCCCAGTGAGCAGGCAAAAAAAGGGCTGATTTTAAAATGATTTTCAAAATTTTATTAAAAAAACCTTGGGTGGCAAACCTTGGGTGGCAACCTCCTGTTATTGCTACTGACCTGAGACAAGACCAAATTTGCTTAGTTCTCATAGAAGCATTGTCCACTGGCAGAGGAAAGGCTTTATTGTGTATTGTGACAACTTTATGTTGAATTTGTATCAATAGTAGTGCTTAAAAAAGACAAGATTTTTGGAAAGTTTCCAAAATATAACCTTCGAAACATTCTCGGTGGGTCTAAATCCTATGAAGTGTAAATGTAGAGAAAGTTCCGGAGAAGGAAAGAGACAAGTTGTATCCTCAGAAATCTCCTTGTGCCCCTTTTTAATTAAAAAAAAATTTGTAATTAGAAGAGAAAAAATATTTAAAAAACAGGGGCATACCATCAGTTTACTATTGAGGGGCACCATGTTAAAGGAACTGGCTGTTTAAAGCATTTTTAAAAGAAAAAGTTGACTTTTGGGTAGGGGTGAAAGGCTGTGCCCTCTTTGGGACAATATGCACCGTCTAATAATAGGAACCTTTTTTCATCAATCAGCACCATACAACCTTACTAAATTTTCCTCTACACAGTTTCAATGCAAAGAGACTTGAAAACAAGTTGTAGCAAAATCTAGCTTCATAGTACACAAAACCTACCCTAAATCAATCAAGCTTCTACAAAGTTAGTAGTAATGCGATAATTAGAAGAAAAGGATAACTTAATGCGTGTTTGTGCTTTGAAAGACGGCCTGATACTGGCATGGGTTGATACCATATTTGGAGTCGTGAAACGGTCGCGAAGCGGCAGGTCACGACGACAAAATATGGTAAAACCCATGCAATATCAGGCCGTCTTTCAAAGCAAAACACGCATTTGAGTATTTTATTTTTAATGCTTAAACAGTTTTAAACTTTTTATGCTAAAATTGCAATAAATATTTTGATGTGAGATCGTTTTGATCCAAACGGACTTCACCCCACTAGTACTCCCCAACCCCGTAACCAACGTTGAACATCCTATTTCCGCCACATAATGGATTTGCCCCTTTCAAAAACTCGTCAGTCACAACGAATCTCTGGAAAACCAACGCGTAATGAGCAAATAATAATAATGACATATTGGGATACTTATCCATAAAATAAAGAGTTTTGGGGATTTTGCGATTGTATTTCCATCGAATCCGTCATGTGAGATTACCGAACATCCCGGAGCAGCGAATATCGCAGTCATGGCCCCGGTCCCCTCACAGTCATGGCAAGGACATGGCATGGACAAAGAGTTTCAAATACTGCGTGAAAATCAGTGTCTGAAGAAAGAAAGTATGTATCGGTGCAAATATTAGCCTAAAACATAGCACCCACATGCAGCAAATTCGCGTCTGAAAGCCAGCTTTAGAATCAAATTTCTAAAGGCCAGCGAGGACTATAGCAAAGTTCATCTACATCATACATAAAACAAGGTTAATTTGTGTATTTATTTTGCGTTAATATTTTGTCAGGACAAGTGCAGAGACAGTCATGAGCACGGCATGGCATGCAACGAAGTGCTTTTCTTTCATGTTATTGTAGGATATGGCAGAAAAGTTATCTAAAAGTATGTTAGTCAGGCCTAATCCTAGGATTAGTCTTAGGCCTTGTCTTGTTAGACTAGTATACAGAATGAACTTTATAGTGAGACGAGCGAGTACAGCAGCTTGATCCTCACCCATTGCACCCCGCCATGCACCCGGGCATCCCATGATCGATCCGGACCAAGCATGGCCCGGCCCAGGGCAGGGGCCACGTCGTGTCAACGGGTTTACCATAACGTTACCTCATAAACATTGGCAACTAAAAGGAAAACGAATTGATGTGTGTGTGTCAACAGTATTATGTCGGTACTGGACTTTTAGCGGACCAAACTTTCGTGATATTTTATCACAAGTTCTCGGTCACAACTTTACAGCAGTCATGGCATGCAAGCGAGAAAATCTTTCGACGACAGTCATCTAGTCGACGGCATGCATCAAGCATCTCATCGGCCTCATTACGCATAGTCAATCCACAATGTTTATAAATAGTTCGTATTTCATTTTGGGCACATAATTCCATTTTGTCATTTTTTCAATCTAAAACTAATTATTTTTATGACATGTTATTATTCTCTGCTCTTCAGACTTAGAAATGTTAGAATGTCTGAGATAAAACAAAACAAGCTACCCTGGTTCTAGTAAAGTATTTTGAATGTCTTTTTACTGGACTTTTATCTGTACTTTTTTTTTTTTACAAAATCCTTAATTTCTTATATCAAGTAATATTTTAATGACCTTTATTTATACTTATTTTTCCAAGTGCTCCAAAGCATGTACTGTTAATAGTACTTTTATTGTACTTTTGGGGACTTGAAAATTTTTTTCCTACATTTGAGTGTACTTTAAATGCCTTTTGTTGGACTTTCTTATTTTCAACATTGTTTGTACTTTATTGATACTTTTTAGTACTTTGATAGATTTTAGATTCTGTGTATAATATACTTTAAGTGACTTTTTGACTTAATTGTTTGACCCCTTTTTATCGTGATTGCCATATGCCCAACACTACTGCGCAACGATTGTACTTTTAAATGTACTTTCTGTACTTATTATGCTGTATATACCACGTTATACATACCATATATGGGCATAATTTTGCCCAACCCTAGTATGAATCATCACCTGGGCAGTTACAACTGACAATTCCAAATACTGCTGTCATACAGTTCTTTGTTTCCTAAAACTGTCTGAGGCTTTTCTTACATTTTTTCATGGCATTCCTGGAAATATTGAGACTGGGTATTGTATGTATGCTGCAAATCAAAAAAAAAAAAAAAAAAACTGAAGGGAGCAATTCCGAAAGACAACATCATTGTACCGATAGTGGTATGGTAGGCCTACTATCGTCATTACAACAGTGCATACTGGCATTCGGAACCATGTATTCTATGCTGGTATGTATGTAGCTTTTATGGAGTATGTATGTATGTAGCATTGTGATTAGTCTCAATCATGCTCAAAGGTAGTTACAGCTGACATTTGTATCATGTATGTGAACCTATCGTTTAATTTGTAAGGTATGTAATATTGCTACCCATTGCATGTCAAATGAAATCGAGACATGCACACTTGGCTTTATGAAATTAGTAGTCTACATGTTCCTGAATTGGTATGAGAATAGGTCAATAAATGCACGTCTCGGCCAGTATTCGCACTAATTAGAAGATATTTTGGTCATTTTATTGCCAATCAGCTCAGCATTTCATCTATATCCGTGGATATTTAGAGATGCAGTCATCAATTTTAATAATCCACCCACTGATTGAGCGTGACGCACCGACGTTGGTTGGGGTAGTTTCCCCCTCTCTGCTTCGAAAAAGCGGAATGATAGGGACCAAAGTATGATTCCATCGCTCTTCTCTGGAATTTGAAACGAGCCAATTTTCCAGCCTAAAGTTGTGGCAATTCAGCAATTTTTTGCTGCTAATGCACGCACTTTCTCATTTTCAGACTTAAAACTACTATCAGTGATCCTCCAATAGTCAAAATATTTTAATTTGTAGAATAGCTAAAAGTGAATTACTCTGTATAAATCCGCTGTGAGAGGATATATATTTTTTCAAAGCAAAACAATTGACAATTCTGATAGAAAAGGGAAAGAATTAAACAGCAGTGTTCAAATATATGATTGCCATTGGATTCCCGGGGGGGGGGGGGGGGGGGTTTGGGGGGGGGGGGGGGGGGGGGAGGGTAGGTACAAAAATTGCCGGGCGCCGCCGATATGGTCCCCCATTTCACCCTTACGATAACAATGGGTCGTTTTTGTCCCCCGCTACTATAATTTGGTCACTATAACATGGTCGATTTTTTTTACCCGGTGGATGCACACCCGTACCCTATTTGGTCGAGTAAACCCCCCCCCCCCCCATTGGATTACGTTTTGTACACCATGTAAGTAAGTGTCCTGTACGGAATACCGATTTTTACTTATTTAGGTTGCTTTTGGTCCTAATAACTTTTTGATGTATGTTATATACCTAAACTGTTTCAAACATGCAAAAATCTGATTGGATTATTATTTTTTTTTCTGGTTGAGCAAATCACACTGATAGGCTAGTGCCTTTTATTGAAGCAATTACGGGAGACTTAGGGGAATTTGTCCCTCTGGTGACATATTTGGAGATTTTGCTGAGAAACTGATAGACATGCCTAACATTAGCAATTTTATTTTTATTGTGTAATTTTTTTTGGGGGGGGAATGAAAATTTCTAGGTGGCAAAGTATCAAATTATTAGGAAATTTTAACCACTTTTGGGCCCCAAATCACTGATTTTCCTCCAAAATTTTGGTGATTTTTGGGCCTCACATCACCCTAATTTTGCCAAAAGATACTCATTTTTCTTTCGGTCCAGGTGGGGGTGGGGGCCATTTTTTTTTTTCTATTTCCTTGGGGGGGGGGAGCAAAAGCCCCCAGGCCCACCTCGTGGCGCCGCCACTGCTTTTCACCATACTTAATTATAACTTTTTTTGCATACTCTTTTATAATTGTAGCTTTTTACCGTACTTAATTGTATCTTTTTTACCATACTTTTAATGTACTTTTTTACCATATTTTAAATGTACTTTTAACCATGCTTATTTCATACTTTTTGTTTCTCTTTAATTATCTTGTATGTCATACTTTAATTGTACTTTCCCCATACTTTAGTTGTACTTTCACCGTACAGTACTTTAATTGTAACTTTCCGCCAGATTTTTCTGTTCTGCCAGTACTTAATTGTACCTTTCCCCATGACTTTAAGTCTACTTTATAATACTTTAACATGTTCCAAATCCGATGTTTGGAATGTCCATTTAGAAAAGGAAAAAAAAGTACAATACTTTAATATACTTGTTTTGGACCAGTTATAGTTCCCGGAAGTCTAACGATTTAATAATCATTGCCCAAATATGGGGGTTATACGACTGTCTCATAGTTTATGGGCGGGGCTTATCATGGACCAATCAAATCTCGCGTAAATACTACAAAACCACACTTACTGTATAGAATTAGAGAATAAATACTCTAAATGCGTGTTTTGCTTTTAAAGACGGCCTGATAATGCATATTGGGTTGTACCTATATTTTGAGTCGGAGGTCGCCGAAGGCGGCCGTTCACGACGAAAAAATATGTACAACCCTGCATTTCAGGCCTTCTTTCAAAGCAAACCACGCATTTATAGTATTTTATTGTCATTCTTAACCGTTTAACATTTTTAATTCGAAATTGCAAATAAAATATTTTGTGGTGAGACGTTTTTTAGATCAAATGACTTCACCCACACCTAGTACCACCCCTTTAACAACGGGGAAACAATGCTAGGTAACGAGCGCAATAATATGTGAGTTGCCCCTTTCAAAACTTTAGTCAAACAACGAATCTCGGAAAAGCAAACGCGGTAATAGAGCCAATAATTATAATGACATTGTAGGGATACGTATCCATAAATAAAGAGTTTTGGGAATTTTGCGATTGTATGTCCATCAAATCAGTCATGTGAGAGTTTAACGACCATCCGGAGCAGCGAATATCGCAGTCATGGCCCCGGTCCCCTCAGTCATGGCACTGACATGGCTGAGAAGAGTTTCAAATCACTTGCGTGAAATCAGTTCCTGAGAAGTATGTTTTTCGGGCAAATATAGCCTAAACATAGCACCCACATGCAGCAAAGTAGCGTCAAAGCCAGCTTTATGAATCTTAATTTCTAAGCCACGAGGACTATACAGTTCATCTACATCATAACATAAACAGGTAATTTTGGTGTATTTTTGCGTTAATATTTTGTCAGGACACAGTGCACAGAGACAGAGTCAAAGACGGCATGGCTGCACGAATCTTTTCTTTCATTTATTGTGTAGGATATTGTAATAAAAGTTATCTAACAGTATGTTAGTCAGCCTAATCCTATGCTTAGTCCTTAGGCTTGTCTAGTTTAGACTAGTATACAGAATGAACTTTAGTGAGAACGAGCGAATTCAGCAGCTTGATCCTCACACCAGACACCCTCGCCATGCACCCGCTCCCATGAATGATCGATCTGGACGAAGGCATGGCCCTGGCCCCGGGCATGGCTGCACATCGTGTCATACGTGTTTACCATAAAAGCTTACCTCATAAGCATTTGGCCACTAAAAGGAAAACAATTGTGTGTGTCAACATTATTATGTCCGGTAAGCTGGGGATTTTCGCGGACCAAACTTCTTGATAAATTCACAAGTTCTCGGTCCAAACTTTCCACAGCAGTTCCCTGGCAGTGCCGAGCAATCTCGAAGACAGTCATCTAGTCGACGGTATGCATCAAAGCAATCTCATCGGGCCTCATTCGCATATTCAATCCCGCACTTTATAAATAGTTCGTATTTCATTTGCAAAGAATCTCATTTTGTCATTTTTTTTGTCATCTAAAACTAATTATTTTATGACATGTTATTAATTCTCTGCTCTTTCAGACTTTAGAAATGTTAGACAATGTCTGAGGATAAAACAAAAACAATCTAGTAGTATCCGGAAGGCTAACGTACTTAAATCATTGCCCAATATGGGGGGTATACGACTGTCTCATAGTTGTTAGGGCGGGCTTATCATGGACCAATCAAATCTCGCGTAAATACACAAACCACACTTACTGTATAAGAATAAAACTTAATCACAGGCAGGCAGAAAAGGGAATATAAGAATATTGGGCCTTCATGCATTTAATTTTCACTCGCGTGCGTTTTTCTTTGCACGTGCTAATCCATATAATTTTTGCCAAAATAGCACTATCATACTGCAGGCAACCAAACATTGGCAAGAACACTCCCAAAATAGTTAACAGGGTTGTAAACAAGTGTGTCAGTGATGAAATATGATGTGAACAGACACGATCAGGGCTCATCCGCATTGTTCACTTGCCATCAATCCGGTGAAATGTAATTCCGATACAAAAAAAGCATATGTGTTAGGCCTGTCAAGCAGACATTCAAACAGATATAACCTCAGTGCCGTTGATGAAGGAACTTTGATCCCCAACATCGCAACTTTCCTTCCTTTCCCTAAGAAATTATGGTAAAACAAACCCTCCACTTTTTATTAAATTACAAATTTTCAATACGTGTAGGAAAAACACTTGAAAATCTCTAGATCAATGTGACACTTGAGTTATTTACGCACAAAATATTCCGAGTAAAGGCACAATGGATAGGGGAGGCATCCATATTTTTGGGTCATAATGTAGGAGTTTCATATAGATAAAGACCTTTAATAGATTTCTTCCATTGCATTTGGCTACAGAAAATTTCTTGAAAGTGAAACACAGGTGATTTTGACTTGCTTTATTTCAATATAAAACAGAATGAATAGTATTTGGCTCCTATAGCAATTAGGAATGTTCACAATTTTTGCACCAAAGAAACTATCTTGCTTAATCGTTTCCCCTCCAGGGGGATATTTAGTATAGAAGCTTTATAATAGTGCAAAAAATCAAATATCCTCATTTTTAGTGGCACCATTTACGTGAAATCACTTGCTGCACCTGAGGTAACTGCTGTTAACACCTTTTGGGTACCCTTCCTTTTTTCCAGGTAAGAAGTACCCTAAGAGTGACATAAGCTCAATGGTGGCAGCAGTGGTGGCGCCACGGGTGGCATGGGGGGGCTTTTTCCCAAAAAATTTCCTCCCCGGCCGAAAGAAAAATGAGGGATTTTTGGCAAAATTCTGCGATTTGGAGCCAAAAATCACCAAATTTTGGGGAAAATCAGGGATTTGGGGCCAAAATTGGTTAAAAATCTCCAAATATTTGATACCCCCCAAGAATTTCACTTTTTTACCAAAAAAAATCACTTCCCCCCCCCCCAGAAAAAGAGGTCTGGCACTGGGTGGCAGAAGCATCATTATGTTGGGGCAAGCACCCATATTTTAGACTGTCCTATACACTCTGGGGGCATGTCCCCTCCATCTCCCTATCAGCTTTCATTACCATATCTCTGATTGCCTGATTACACTTATATCCCAATCAATAACCAATCAAAATGACCATTAATGCCCGTAGGGTTGGGGTGGGGGTCTTTTTGTTCCATATGTACCCCTTTCAAAGTTCTACATGTAACAAATTCTTGTTTTACTTTGGGCCTTGAGGTTAGGGTTTTTAGTTAGAGTTAGACCATAAATATAAAACATTTTGTTATGTGTATAATTTCCAAGGGGTGTACATATGGAACTCTTTCCTTATTTTTAAACCGGCTTGTTATTTAAACACCAACTTAAATTTCCCAAATTTCTTCATGAAATTTGTATTTACACTTTTTAAAAGAAATTCTGTCACATGAAACAATATTTACATGCAATGAAATATGCATTTCATCCAGTAATTTTCTGATATAATTCTGATAAGTGGGTTTTGCACTAGGCAAAATCTTGGAAAATTCAAGTCTTCATCCATCTTTCACCTGGATAACAATATACCTTACTTCTATCCTAAGCTCTTTTATGATTCAAGGAATCCACCATGATTGCAATATACATGTCATTTCTAAGCCTGCTGAACAAGATCCCCTACTTTGAAGGCTCTCTTCTACCCATGTTAGGCCTACTTCTTTGATAATTTTTGAAAGAAAACAGAATCCAGCGACCAGCTAGCATGGCCCCAGAAGAAAGTCAAGAAATATCCACAATTCTCAGAAATATCGCCTCATCTGCAGTGTTCTCAGTTCTTTCCCATATCTCAATTAAGAGTTTTGGTCACAAAATGGTGCCACGACACAAAAACCATCTTGCACATGTATGCACAATTACTTTGAATATGAAAATCGGGATGAAAAAACCTGATTTGTTTAAAATCGGGTTTTTAAACAAAACTTATAGTCTCTTACACTGTAGAATGCTATATGATTTACTTTTGTAGAGTACACAGTGAACCACACATACGTGGGTTTCAAACAATGTGTGACACATCACATCAAAGGGTTTGCAATAGCTGCCCACAAATGCCAGGCGGTTAGAACAGGTGGTGATCCGTAAAACAGATAGTGCTAGTTGTTATAGGGACTATATTGTTTGTTGTTGTACATAGCTGTGATCGGAAGATCCCACGTTTAAATACGGGATGATCATTATTTTTTTTCTCATAGTTATCATTTCTAGCATGAGTGGGGAAAAGTTTTATACTTCATATTATTTATGTGGTACATATTGCCCACATGTTTTAAGTTTTCATTTCCTGATGATCTATATCTTTAAACATTTGATATCCTTGTCACATCGACTAATGATATTCGAGTGGATTTAAGTGTAGAACTTAGTATCTGCCAAATATAAAGATTATACAAGTTAAAATAGGTGCGCAGGAAAGCATCTCAAAGCTTTCCAACCAATGTCAAAATCCAGAGCCTTTCCTCGGCCCTTTTCTCGACCCCCATCCAGGCTTTGCCCCTGATCCGGCTATTACATGCTACGCTCGCTCCAGTTTTCATTGTCTTTCTCATTTGTCCAACCACTGTGCAGTCACGTCGTATAAAATTATATCATGAGGGGGTTAACCGAAGGACTATTTTGGTCATCTACGTCCAAATCTTGCCTTCTAATTGTCTGCCCAAGAGAAGGGACAGCAATTCCCCAGTGATTAACTTCTCAGAGCCCCGTCAGAGACCCCTGAAATTCTCTAACAACTTCAGACTGGTGGGTTCCCCTAATCTGCTATCTCATATACAGTGCTAGTTTCATCTCGGAAAGATTTAGGCATGAGTCTCCCCTACTGTCCTGGTTACATTGTGTGTCATTTGCATGACGTTTTTTAAGACCCTGCATAGAGATTATTTTCAACATGGTTAATTTGTGGGCACTATGGTCACCTGCCAAAGGGATATTGACTGATATATTATAGTCTGATTTTTTGTTTCATTCAGTTCATTCCTATTGTCGAGGTATGGTTTTACTTGAGGGGATGTGTTGAGAGGAAAGTCAAAAGCCAAAGATATAGTGGCGTGATACATTATTAGGCATAAATGTTCCTTTATTGCAGATAAAAGCTCCCCAAATTTGGTAGAATTGAATTTAAAATTAATTTCAATTTCATGATCCCCTTTGAGTTAATCATATAAAAAGGCAATTCTTGATAGCATCATAGTTGTTCTTGTCTATGGTGAAGGTGCAAGAATTTGCTAAATTAAAATGAACTTAAATTACAACTTATGCTTATGTATATCTGGTGGTTTTGCCACTATTCGTTTAATTCAATCTAACCGCCATCACTTTCGCTTTGAAGAGGGTATGGCGATCATAAGTCACACTTTTCATATTTACACGCATACATGTCATACAACACGTTTCTTATGCTCATCAATAGGTTAGTTACTGGTTTTCACAGCAATTGAACGGATTAAATCTTATGAATGGCAACGATCTTCAGGTGAAGCCATGCAAGAATGTTGGCCCATCCAAGCCACATAGGGTGGTTAGAAAATGTGGTATTTGATTTTGCCTGGAGAAATGCGCAACCTCTCACACGAAGAGAATCGTCGAAAACTTTTCATGAAATGACACGGATAAAAAACCACTATAGGCATGCCTGATTGCACCAAGAATTCAAGACAGTTTTAAAGTTGGTAGTTTTTGAGAAAAACAATTGTAATGTGAATACACACAAAAAGTTTAAAAAAACTTTAAAAGTGAAATTTTACAAGTCACAAATTAATCACTTTTTTACAATAGTTTATTAGGAACATTTATTTTAGGGGATTAATTGCTGATAGATGGATGTGCTTGCCAATCTAGAGCCCTATTTTTTTTTTTCCCCCCCCTATTTTTTCTATATTTAGAAGCGGGTGGGAACTAAACCATGATCTGGTAGAATCTATGACGAAGCTAAACTCACTATTCTATTTTCCCCCGTAAACCTCAAAGAACCTAAACCCTTAAATCCCCAAATTTACACACACCATGAGGATTTTGCCTAAGAATTTCATGGGCATTATATGGTGTTCCATTGATTTTTGAACAACAAATTCTTGCAAGATGATAATGAAAATTTGAAAGCATCTTATCCCACACCTGAAAGTCCAGGGTTCATGGACAAATAAAAGTCTGAGTACATAGGGCCCTAACATCAAAACATACCATCATACGGACCGGCGGAAGCAAATTGGAAGTGGTTGCGGCGCAGCGGCGTGGTAATGATGTCCCGTGTAAGTCTAGTATCTATCAGAGCGTACGTTATAACGCACTAAACGGCGTGCAGTCCTGGCATCTAATGCGATTTTGACCTGCATTATTCTAAAGTACCACAATTGTTCCCCCGCCTTCGCGAAGTGTGGAACCCATGCAATGTTCGCTTTCCAAAATCCATTTTCCCATGCAAATTTGATACAAATAATTTGAAATCATGCTTATACATGTATTATCAACGGTTTTCACAAGGTAAATATAGTTGATGGTTAAAGTTTTGGTTTGAATTTAAGCATAAAGTGTTCATGTATAGTCCTATATCAAGCTGTCCGGGGGTGGGTGCGGGAGGGGTGACCCCTCCCCGCGAAGCGCAGGACCCTTGCAATATTCGCTTTCCAAAACACATTTTCCCATGCAAATTTGATAGAAACAACTTGAAATTTGTAAGTGGTTCACGTTACATGTGGTATTGCTTTTTTAAAATACTTATCAGAGTTGTCCACAAGTTGACAATTTTTCTTATGGCAAATTTCTCAAATGTGGTTAAACATATCAACATCTATTTGAGGATATTTATTACGTGACCATATCGTTTTTGGAACCTGTTGAAAACGGCGTTGAAAACAAAGCTGAAATGACCAAATTGGCCGCCATCTGGAGAAAAAGTTGAAAAACCACTTTGCACACACGTAGTAGCGTAAGTCTCGGACACTTAGTTTTTGCGATCAATTAAGATCACACTCAAACATGAACAACGCCACCCGTCATGGACTTGGTAGATATTAACTCTTCTGTAATGAAACTTTTCCTCAGTTGTAATTGCCTATTTTTTAGATCTACGGCTTTCAAAAGTGATTATAAAGTGACTGACAAGAACAAAATGCAAGCCCCTTTTAATTTAAAATTCTCTCCAATTGGAGAAATCAATTACTTCAATTATTTTGTAATGGACATTAATTTTTGAAGTGTATTCAAGTGATTCAAGTGTTTACGTCTCTTTGGTTCAGTTTCATCATTGAAATGTATTTCTCTATTCTTTTGAAGGGTAAACACCTCACACAAACTTTAAGGGTGTTGTAAGTTTTGAGTAGGCCGACAGTTCACGCAATGGTATTGACTATTGTTAACCACGATTGCCCATAGACTTATTGTGTGCAAAGTAGTTTTTGACTATTTTTCTCTACACAGCCGCCATTTGTTATTTGAGCTCTGTTTTTCACGTCATTTTCACCAGTTTTACTAACAAAATTTTGTAGTTATAAATATCTCAATGGGGGGAAAAAGGTGGGGGGAAAAAAACGAAATTGGAATGTCCCCCCACTTTTTTTTAGAAATCTTGAGACCAAAAGTGTAAACCTTTTGTTTCCACTCAACGTTTTTACAAAGTAAAATATATAGTTTGGTGGTTTAGTTTTGTTTGAACTAAGGCATAAAGTATTCATGTAAAGTTCGTATAACAAGGTGTCTGGGGTGGTGGGTGCGGGGAGTTGGTTCGCGGAACCCTTTCGATTGTTCGCTTTCAAAACACTTTGCCCATTCCAAATTTGATAGAAACAATTTGAAAATAATCCTTATAGGTAAGATTCGAGGACGGTGTTAAAAAGTAAAATAGTAAAAAAGGTCATAGTACTTGTACGTATATCGACTTCCGGGTGAGTTCTGCAAAGTGTCTGAAAGTGCACAATGTTCCCTTCCCAAAACACATTTCTCACAATTTTTTGATTGAAACAAATTTATTTTATACTGCATCCCACCGTTTTGCAAAGCAAAAACAAATTGTTTTAGTTTTTGCCTGATTTAATGGCCGCAATGCAGCAATGTGCCGCGTAATAATAACAATACAAGAACTTATAAAGAGCCTACTTGCCAAAAAGGATACTAGGCGCAAAGAAGGAAAGGAAGAACAACAGGAAAGCTAGATGTTGGCGAAAAGGTGTGTTTTAAGAAGCTTTTTGAAAGACATGATGGAATTAGCTCTCTTGATGGCAGGGGGCAAGGAGTTCCAGAGACGAGGGCCAATGATGGAAAAAGCTATGGAACGGAGAGAATATGAGGAATGCCTATAACTCAACAGGAATAGAGGTAGCTGGGGTGGCAGATTTCAGAACCTTATATGTATGCACAAGCGTACGAAATTTTATTCTAGCAGAAACAGAGAGCCAGTGTAATTCCAGAAGCAAGGGAAGTGTGCGTGTGATTAGGATTCTTGAAAATAAGCCTGGCTACTCTATTCTGCAATTTCTGGAGGCGTGCAAGGTCTTTCTTGGAGACACCATTAAGGATGGAACAGCAATAGTCCATTCTGGACAGGACAAGGGCCCGAACAGCATTATTACATGCATTAAAGGTCAGAAACCTCCTAATGCGACTTAGATTACAATTTGCCAGTTTAAGGAGCGCGAAAGAGAAGTAATGTGATCAGTCATACTCTGGCCACTGTCAAAAACCACACCAAGATTTTTAATGGAGGAGGAAACATTGATTGCAAGGCCGCCAACATGAAGAGTGAGATGCTGAAGGGCGGAGTAATGGAATTGGGAACAGGCAAGAAAGAGCTCGGTCTTGGAATTGTTCAACTTAAGTTTATTATTGCACAACCAAGAATGCAACTCTTCGATGCACTGAGAGAGCCTAAACAAACAGCAGGCAGCATCGCCAGGCCGTGTAGGATCAAACTTACTGAGTAACTGAACATCATCAGCATATAGATGATACTTAATTCCATGTTTGCGAATAATTTGACCAATGCAGCCAGTGTAATAAGTAAACAGAAGGGGCCAAGGACGGAGCCCTGAGGGGCACCACATTCAAGATGGACAAAGTGCGGAACCTTTGCAATGTTCACTTTCCAAAACACATGTTCTCATCCAAATTTGATGGTAACAATATTATTTTATAATGCATGACCAACCGTTTTGCAAACGCGTAAGCGATGCGAGTGTGGGTGCGGGCGAACTTAGGAGTATTTAGTTTTCCAGGCATATTTTCTACTTCATAGGTGATAGACCCAATTTAAAATTGCAAGTTAATTATAAAAATAGTAATATAGGCCTACTTTGAGTAACGGTCTGAAAAAGATAAACTAGTGTAAGGTTAATTTTTGAATGAAGCACGTCGCAACATTCAATGACAAATTTGTCGCCATTTCTCAAATCTGGAGAAGCTCTACACTTAAATTAGGTCTATAATTACTTTTTAAATACGCGCTGAAAAAATTAAAATTTAAAAAGGGTTATAGAGTATTTTCCAATGTAAGAAACGGGGCATTTTTTTCTGTATTTCCACGGGGCAAATTTTTGTTAACCCTCTTATAAGGTGTGGGTATTTTTTATTTATTTTTCAATGGAAAGTGGGGAATGTTTTTTTTTTTTGCTCGTGTGGTGGGTGATTGAAAAAAAAAACTTCCAACCCCACCCCCTTGAAGTCTAATGGTGTGTCCCTAAGGGCCGGGGAAATTGTGTTTTCTAGATGGGCCTCTCTTGGTAAATGTTCATGGAAACCCTTGCAATGTTCGCTGTCCAAAACGCATTTTCTCATGCAAATCTGATCGAAACAATTTGACATTTGTAAGTGGTTCACGTTACAATTGATGTGATCAAAGTAAAATGTAAAATACAGTTGATTTCTTTTTGGTATTAAGCACGTTACATCATAATGTAACGTGTTCGTGGAGAGTTCCTATATCAAGCAACACGAGGTGCGAGAGGCTCGAAACCTTTGCAATGTTCGCTTTCCACAACACATTCTCTCAATGCAAAGTTGACAATTTGAAATATGCAAGTTGTCCCCTATATAATGCTCGGAAAGAGTTCCAAATGTACCCCTTTTTAAAATCCTACAGGAAACAAACCAAGATAGGCCCTGCACTGAAATTGGGTCTTTGAGGCATCCATATATTGTGTTACATGTAGTGATTTCATATAGATATGACCCGCAACATATTTTTTACTTTGTATTTTCCTACAGAAATGCCTTGAAAGTGAAAACAAAAGGCGATTTTGATTTGCTTAATTTCAATGTAAAACACATGCTGTAATATAACATATTAGTCAATTCGACATTTCATTCACAATTTTGTACCAAGAGAAAGTGATTATCAGATTAGTCATTTCACATGGGCAGATTTTTTGATTAGAAAGCTTTACATTGGTGCAGAAATCAGAACCTTCATACTTTTTCAGGACACCGTTTTTATCAGAGACTTTTTATATTATAACGTCTTCGGCTGTTATGTGAAATCCTCTCGTTGACCTTTAAAAACCGCGCGTAGCGCGAAATTTAAGATATAATAATAGGCTAGAGGTCCTTGTCGTCATTGGTTTTTTTCGGATCATTCGGCAAGGAAAGGAACGGATATTGGAAACAGACATATACGACGGGCTCTCCCTTTCACCTCTCCGTCTCATCTCAGTCAAAGGTGCTGAGTATTTTGGCAACGACGGCTCCCTTACTACTCCCCCATTGATATTACCTAATTTTTTAATACTCATCTTTTATTTCAACTTACACTCTCATTTCAATTCCAACTTTTCGCACGATCTCCCTTCCCCACTTTCTCTTTCTCTCTCTTTTCCTATCTCTCCCTCTCTTCCTTCTCTTCTCTCCTTCCTTCTTTGCTTCTCTCTTTCTCTCCTCTCTCTTTATATTCGCCTCTTTTTTCCATGGTTTTTTTTTTTTTGCTTCTCAAAAAGTGGTGCGGCGATCGCCGCACCTGGACATCGCTTGCGCCGGCCCTTCATATAGCTTGCATTAAAACCTTTAAACTATGAACATTTGGAAACAAAATATCAAAATTCACATTTGTTCTAGATTTTGGAAATATTCACCTACCAGGTGTAAAAATCCAACTTTTTGAGTCCTGCATTTTTCAACAACCCATGACATAATCAGCAAAACCAGACTTTAGTATTTGCATCAAAATACTATTGTGCCATGTTCAAGAAGAGAGACCCTTCTCTCACTGGAGTACTACTTACTGGGGGACAGGTTCACAGAGAAGTACTATTAATTCCATGTCTGCCGCTTCAACCACGACCGAGGCACAAAACCTTGATGCAACCTGTTTAAACCGTTAGTCCATGAATATTTTATAAAATACTGATACACCATCTTTCAATGATTTGAATGAACTGATTCATATTGTGCCATCTATAATATGGCCAAAAGCCACCCTATTCAGCAGTAGCAGTCTATGCCTAGGACTTTAAATACACATATATACTGACATGAAGAGACGTCTTGTTAAACTATGGACCCGAGGTACTGCAAATAGTGCTATTTTGCTGAGGTCGCAAGCCCACGAAGCAAACTAGCACTATTGCAGTCACCGAGGGGCCAACATGTTTTGAACAGGAGGCCTCGAATAAAGGCAGTATTATGTGTTTTATATCCGTCATCATAGTCATTTGTTTCATTTATTGATTAAGATTTTATAAACAATGAAGGTAAATGGAGATTTAGCCTTGCCTAGCCTAGCCCAGCCCTCACCCAGCCTAACCAGCTATGACCCTTGCCGGCAGTCAATATTGCCGTGTTGTCGTCACCCTACTTACAGACTACACGTAACCCCATCAAACATGGAAAGACTGTTCCTTAATTCTGCTTTTATTAGTGTTCACTTTCATGTCATTTCTTGATCACTTAACAGCTGGAACCTTGGCTGATTTGTAGCCTACGTCACGCACTGCTTTTCCCGTGTATCCATGTTGCAATTTGTTTGATGACATGCTACACAGGCTGACATTGTGCTAAAATTGGAAGCCGTAAAGTCTTTTTGTAAGCCGTAAATAGTTCTTTTGAGAGCCGTAAATAGTTTCTTTTGAGAGTCCGTAAATAGTTCTTTTTGAAGCCTCAAAATAGCTGTTTTCTGCAGAATGGTATTTTTATATTTGATCATGTGGTCCACTTTAACCAATCAATGACCAGAATTATGAATTGAGCGTAGTAAAAAGAAATATAATTTGCGGACTTTTTTCATCATCTACTAGTACCACCTACTTCCTTAAACTCAGTCAATATGGGCCCATATTCTCAAAGGGTGCGGGCCAGCTTTGCATTATTCATTTTATTTTCTGAGGACTAAAACACTTAAGTAGACGAGGGAGATCGGAAGAAGGCACCCACCTTCCCCCCCCTTCTTCCATCCCTGCTCGTATATCCCCACTCTCCTTCCTACCCATACTACGTATAGTACGTTGCTCTCTATTGCAGAGCCGCTGCGGCAATTGGTATGGGTTATAATTTTCTACGTGTCATAGTCGATTGGACAGGATCTATCTCGTTAGGCGTCAAGTCGTAGCAGAATATTACGATGCCACCCGCCCCGCGCCCCCGACATTTTGGGCCAACGATAAACCGACTAATACAACGGGTGGCTAACAACGACGAGGAGAAGCTAACATCGAACACTGCCGTTCCCCAACCCACGATAATAGCGTGGGACGGCGCGTACTGAGCCGCGTCTTAAGAGGCCGCATAGTTGTTTACGCTGGAAGCGGGTTCGCCCCCCGAATGAAGGGAGACGGATATGTGCAGGAGAACTCGGAATCGGCCCGTGGATCGGGTAAAACCTTAAATCCTGGTGGTGACGGGGAACAAAGGTTCTACTCCACACGCCGCCCGGCCTCCGGGCCCCCCCTGCAAAAGGCCGCGCCCAGCAACACCCCCCCACCACCGCGCAAGCGGCAGTAAGATGCGGTGTGTCCGAGGTAACTTGGACACCTTAGGCACAAGATGAGCAGGGGGCCGCTCTAGGTCCCGCCAGATGAGCGAACGGTGAGGGACATGGAACTGGGAGAGGGTACCCGTGCAGTTGACTTTCGCCCGGTTGAGAGAGAGTCCCCACTCAAGTTCAACTCTTGTCGCAAAAGTACCTAACCCCTAACACTCTCGTCACCCCGAGGAAGGGAAGGGGTAAGGAGATAGACTTGAAGAAAGACTGCACATCTTGGGTTGGATTTGGAACCCGGGACCCATCCAGTGCAATGCAACAGTCCAACGAGCAGGGATGGCACGCCACAGGGTGTTGGTCGGCCAGGGCCCCCCCCAGTTATTTAGTGCCCAGGATATTGTCGTACATTACATACAATTCAACACAATGCATTTTCTACCTCAGTGAGTTTTTATAATTTCGGTCATGCTAAAGGGTTTATAAAAAGAATCCATTAGTACCTTGCTTTAAAAAAGTATGGGTTCCGATTGTCCTCGCCTCCCATGGTTTACCCCCAAAAGTTTTCAACTTTTTATCCATTTGAATGCCCATATTTGTTAATGAATTTCATCCAATGATATAGAGCAAAACTGTCATTTTTTATGGTTCCATAAATATTACACAGTAATCAATAGGACATTATTGCATCTAGATCAAAACCACAAGTTTTTGTGTCCATACACAAAACTATGGTGTTGGGCGTATGGGAGTGTCAGGCTCTCGTATCATACAGAACAAATTGGTGTCCTTAATTAGAACAGGCAAATCTTAACTGAACTTTTATAATAAAACTTGGTCTGTATACATCAACTAATTGGGAAGGTTGCAATGTTTGCAATACTGGGCAAATGAGGGTGATTTTAAAAGGACCAAGAAGTTCCTGGATTCAGCATGTTACGTACGTAATGAGAAAAGGGTCTAAAAATCCAAAAATCAAGAAAAATAGTATATTTTCTAAATGAGAGTTTATGCATTTAAGGACCATATTCAGCATGAAAGAATCAAACAAATAAACAGATTGAACAAACAAAACAAAAAGTATGTTCCGTAAGTCTGCCTTCAAGCCTTTGGCTTCAAAAATACATGTTTAGGGTGCTTTTTGTGAATGCTTGGACATGGATGATACCCTCCCGCTTACAATACAATACAGTGGAATTTATAATGTTCCTAATTACCAAAGGACGCTAGGCGCGGTGAAGAAAGAAATGATGAAGAAGAAACCACACAGCTAGGAATCTGAAAATATATGGGTCTTGAGAGGTTTCTTAAAAGAACCAAGACTGACAGCCTGTCTGATGTACAATGGCAGGCTATTCCAATGGTAGAGAAAGCCCGATCACCAATCTGTTTGTGGGATCTGTGGACAATTAGGTTGGCACCCGCAGCAGAATGCAAGGCATAAGGAGATTGATGAATCTGAAGAAGAGAAGAAAGATAACCAGGTTGGGAGGCATGCATAAGTATGTTTCGACCAGAGTACAGAATTTAAAGGTCCATGGCCCGATCGCTAATAGCCTCGTCCCCAGAAGCCCTAGATTTTACCGGAAGTGGTCAATATTTTGGTATCAGAAGAAAGCTACTATTTTTCTCATTTACCCTGTGAAATCTCAGAGCCAAAGGATGTTTGGTTTGGTTTGGAAGTTATGAGTGAAAATGTGCCCCATTTTGTTCGACCAATATTAATTTTACAGAGCTCTATGGGGCTTACAAAATCACGTTTTTAGCTCTCACATCAAAACGGATTGAAATATCGGCAAGAAACTTTACAGATGGGGTTTTGGAGTGAAGGCCAATCTATCAAGATGGAAACTCCATATCCTTTAAAATCAGGCCATCCCCATTTAATGCAGTCAGCAACAGGCAGCCAATGTAGGCTTTTGAGGAGAGAAGTGTGACTGCTCTTTGGTTCCATGTAGATGAGTCTTGTGCTCCTATTCTGCAGTTTTTGGAGATGCCGGAGATCCTTAACATATATGTTGTTAAAATGAGAGCTACAATGTCAATGAAATTTCCATTTGTGAGTTTTGTGATAAAGTTAAGAACTAAAGCATATCTGAAATGGGGGTGTAAAGAACTGGAGAAGAGGCGACAACTGGGAGTCTTGACTGCCGCACATACCCATACCACCATTTTAGATTTTAGGTCAGTGCCCCCCCCCCCAGCCCCCGGGAAAAAAATGGGGAAAAGGGCCGGTAGCAACTGTCTACCTTGACTACTCCTTTAATCCACCCCATGTGCAAACCAAACTGTAATAAGAAACAAACATGCTTTGTGTACTTTATTATCACCATAAAAAGAACAATCTTTCTTGGTATTTCCAGTTTTTTCACATATATTCTATTCTCTAATCCACAAATGATTCCCATGGCAACAGTGGGTTTATACATCTAGAAATACCCATTCCATTTCTCAACTGAAAAATAAATGAGCACACCTCCTCCAAATCTGATCTTATCTGCTGGAAAATATCATTTCTTTCAGGAAATCAATGATATGAATGCAACTAAGAGTTATAAGTACGAGGAAATTACTTTTTTCTTTACCTTTTTCTGCAGGAAAGATGAGCAATATGTTTTAGTGGTTTGCTGTGATGGTGGATGTTGTAAAATTTGGGAAATGAGCTTGTCGATTCAGTGTTAATGCATAAGATCCAAGTCAAAATTCAGGTGGGGGAAATAGAGGGGACTCATGATTTTTGGAGGATGCGTTCCCCTCAACAACTTGGCTGTAAGAGACTCTTAGGCCAGTTGAAATTAGGCCTGATAGTTATCAAAGTACAAAATATGGTTTTGAATGAGTGCTTAAATCATGCAATCAACTTTTGAAAGCTTTAACCTCTGGGCACTACTGCCACCTATGATACAACCTGTCTGACTGGCTCATTACAGGACACAACATGAGATAGCCCTCTGAGTAACCAATCAAAATAGTGCTTCTTTATCTCTGTGTATACCATACCACCATTCTTACAGTATCTCCGATTTGTTCATTACATGATATTACCTTCCAAGCGACCTATCAAAACAATTCTAACAAATCAATAGATGCCAGAGGGTTAATTTTCTGGTGTATGCAGGCATGTTGCTTGGCATTACAACTGGGGGATGAAGGGACAGGATAAAATTTTGCGGGCGTAATAATTTGTTCATACTTTTATACAGTAACATTTATTCAGCCTAAATATAGGCCTATACTACGATTCTGTCATTTTTTTTGGGGGGGGGGGGGGAGGGGAAAGGCCTCTGACAGAAGGGTGCAAAAACACCCTCGCTACAAACTATACGTACATCTTTGAACTATCTCCAAGCCTGGGAAACAACACTTTCTAGTGCAGTAAATGAACTGAAAAAATCCATACATTCATATAACAACTTACAATAAAACAGATTTTATTTATTTTTGTCTATAAAGAAACAATGAGAAAAGCATAGATAAATATTGTTAAATTTATGCAGATTACAGTAGCAACACATCTGGGACTAACTACCCCAAACCCTCCCACACCCTTTCAAAACCCTACAATGCTGAAGCAAGAAAAGCACTAAGTCCTGCATGATGTCATTGCACCATCAACCAAACACACATGTAGGCAGTGGTGTAGCCAGATTTGTGGAGCAGGAATGATTAGTGAATGTACCAACACATCAAACACCACATCAAACACAGCTGTTTGAAAGTCTCATTTATGGCAAAACCAGAATAAAACAAAAAATGTATAAATGGCGACACTTTTGACAACTAATATCGATAATTTATTCCACTAACTTCATCCTGCATAAATTTTACGAAATTTAATTTTATCACATCTCTCTATAGAGAATGGGCATATAGAGGGCACTATAACATACAAATAATGACCTTTGTAGACCTGTATGGCAAGATTTCCGCTAGGATTTTTCCTGATTTTTGCAGCAGTAATAGCTCTTGCATGCCTCTTCTTATATCAGTTGTCAAAACTGTGTCACCACTGCTTAAAATTACTTTAAAACAAAAGAAAAAAGACGATTTGTATGGGGGTCAAACAGCTGTGCAAATAAAAAATTGTTATAAAAGCTCTGCCGGCTGTAGATCATGCATCACGCTCTCAAAACAACAGCTTTTAGACAAAATGTATCGACGGAACACCATTTTCGGGAGGGGTGGCACATGCCCTCCGTACCCTCCTGGCTACGCCTCTGCACGTAGACACAAAATTGCAGGTTGGGCTATCAACTCACTGGTGGCTTGCATGCTTCGAATCCACACTGAACTTCACAACTTTCTCTTCCTCTATTCCACTCTTCTCTCCTGGGATATAGGCTATAAATAGGAAGCAAGTTCAAGCAGAATGATAAGCTGGAAGGCAGCCTCCCACACTCAAGACCTCTTTTACTACTTCCTACTCCCCCACAAGATGGCAATGCTACCAACTTGGAAGAAAGTAGGCATCCTACCCCTGATGACAATTTTCCTCTGACCTCCCTCAGCCCTCCAGTTGAGAATATCAAGTTATTACTGCTATTGGCCAGCTGTGAGAATACAAATTGAACTTCCTTTGTAAACTTAC
Source organism: Ophioderma brevispina (assembly GCA_023653785.1). NCBI lineage: Eukaryota > Metazoa > Echinodermata > Ophiuroidea > Amphilepidida > Ophiodermatidae > Ophioderma > Ophioderma brevispina. The sequence continues at coordinate 28,735 of JAMKCH010050951.1, forward strand.
ATGACCCCTATGCATAGCCACTGAACAATTTCCCAGAAGAGAAACCAAAATAGCCCAAATGAAGCCAGCTTCCTTCAATGAACATTCATTAGCAATGTATTTAAAGCCACCATCAGTCACTTTCTCTGCGATGTAAACAAACAACACCCTGAATTGTCAAGTTGAGTTTCTTGCATTATTGTATTAATAATTATTGTAGTAAAGTTATCTGCTTGTGGTAAAGCTGAGAACAATGCAGTTAAGGGTGCACACCACTAAATATGCTGCCTATTCTTTACTGTGTTAAAAGGTACATGGAAATCATTTTCTGGTCTTTAAAATGTCAAAACACCTTTATTTAAGAAATAAAGGGTGATGCAGTATCCTTTATGGGCGAATAATGTGTCTGAGGTCGGGAAAAAATAAATAATGGACGAGGCGCAGCCGAGTCCATTATTTTATTTTTTTCCGGCCGAGGATACATTATGAGCCCATAAATAATACTGCAAACCCTTTATTTCTATTCTATTACCGAAAACAGTGTGATATAATGAGAAAATGCATTCGCGACCAATTATTGCAGAATAATGGGCCAATCAGAATGCAGCATTTTCAATAATGGGCAGCAGAGGTAATAGAATTGCAGATGATGATCACAACCAACAAATGAAAGACATTTTGAGGGTGGAAACCGGCTCGATTTTCTGTTAGCTGAGTGCCCAGGAATCACAGCCACTTTGGAGAAATTCTCCACTTGGTAAACAGCACAAGAAAAGGCTGTAAATCCAAAATTTGGGGGGAGAATTGCTCTTCAATGCTAATATGTTGACAAAGGCATCAGAACAGCACACCCAAAACAAAATAGAAGCAAAACAAGTGGTACCAGTGGATAGCTACAGCCCTCCTCTTTTCATTGATACCACCAAATAAGTACCAGCATACTTAGTATGACATCACAATGATGCTATAAAGCAAACCTGTCAATTTCTACAGACACAGACACACTGTATAAAAAGTAAAAATCTAAGAAGAGAAACCAAAATAGCCCAAATGAAGGCAGCTTCCTTCTATGAACATTCATATTAGCAATTAAGTTAACATGATAAGTAATGGAGATAATAAAGGGATACAAGACAATGACTTTAAGCCCCTTGGGATTATATTTGGAAGCAATATTTAGAAACCATGTAGCAATTATTGTTACTTTCACATGTTAGAGTGCTCACACTTGATAATGTACCTTTGCATTTCAAAGTGTTTGCAATTTGTGCTTTCACAGTTTGAAACAAGAAGTGTTTTTTGTAATGTACACAAATTATATTGTTGGTAAGTGCTGATTCCAATGATACCGAGGGAAGGTACAAACCAGTGATGATGGGAAAAAAAATACATTCAGTCCAGGAAATGTTCTTTCAAGGTGTTCCTGTACAAAAAATAGGTGACGGGCCCTTTTTTGAACATTTTTTTGAACCTGTCACTGAAAGACCCCCCCTTTTTACTCTCAGTTGCCCCCCATTTTTAATCAAATGTCACTGAATTTATTTCTATTTCATGCTCTCACAGAAAGCCCTCTTGTTCACTGATGTAACTTCAGCATACAGTGCCCCCTTTTTCACAAATGTGAGAGGCTCAGTGATTGACCTCCAGTTTTACATCGTCCTCACCAAATGACCCCCTTTTTTTCTTAAAGTTCCTCAGTGAATGCCCCCTACTTTGAAAGTCCAATACGCACATCCGCGTCACTTTTATATAAGAGAGCCCCCCTGGGCTCTATACAGGCACAGAACCCTAAATAACCCTGCAATATAAAACCATCGCAACCCCCAAGTACCAGCTACCCAATGACCCTTGGGTCAAGAAGACAAGCACTGGCAATGTCCTTGTCCAGGGGAAATACCAGCACACTCGGTCTCAGGTCGGTTTGAACACCGGTGATCGATCATATCAGGGATTCAGCATCAAGCGCCTTACCGACTGAGCTAAATGGCCCGGTGACATTTAACAAAGGGATGAGGTGGCACTTTTGGTAGCTCTGTACATTTTCAAAAGTAAAATAACCAGGAAGGCAGCCTTCCACACTCAAGACCCCTGTCACCACTACCTACTTCCCCCATTCAATGTTACCACTAAGAAAAACTTATGCATCTGCCCTGTAAACAAGCTTTCGCAACTCCCCTGGCCCTCCCGCTAAGAATACAAGTTATAAGGCACTGGCCCCTGTGAGAATACAAATTGAACTTCCCTTTGTAAACTTACTGACCCCTATGCATAGCCACTGAACAATTTCCCGAACGAAAACCAAAATAGCCCAAATGAGCCACTTCCTTCAATGACATACATTACCAATGTATTTAAAGCAACAACAGTCATTTTCCTGTATGTAAACAAACAACGCCCTCAATTTTTGTGTGAGTTTCTTGCATTATTGTATTCATAATTTTTGCAGTAAAGTTATCGTGCTTGTGGTGTGCCTGAGAACAATGCTAGCTTTTAAAGGTTCACCAAGAGATTTTTGAGACGGACCAAATATTGTGTCATAATAGTAATTTGGATATAACTAGACACTCAATAGATTCTTACTTGATTTGGTTTATAAATTGCTTAAATGTGATTTTGATGCTCATATTCAATGTAAAACCATAGGGATTTCCGTATTTGCTCCTACACGATAATAGAAATTATTTTTATACAAAGAAACTTTTCTCAGCTTAATCCTTTCATATGGGATACTTTTAAGAAATTTTTACATTAGGACAAAATCAAGTACTTTCGCTTTTTTTAGGAACATCTGATATTTGAAATCCTCTCGTTGCACCTTTAAATAGGGCGATTTTTTAGCAAAAATGTTGGGATCCTGGCAGTTATGACATCGAGAAATAGAAAATACATGTCAGTTTTAAGGTAACTTTAGTAAGCTTTAATGTCCATTTCCCTGAAGAACTTTATATCATATTTGATGTAATGAAACATATAGCAAATGAGAGACACCAGTGGGCATTTTAAAAAATTTTTGAAAAAAAAAAGACTTATTGTGGCTTTCACCTTTGCCTTACCGGGCCTTTTTGACAACATGTTTTACTGAGGGGGTGGTAACCTACCCCCTTCGGAATTTGTTATAAAGCATTTGATGCTTTTAATTTTGGTTCCAGTGGCTATGGCCCTCCTCTTTCCATTGATACGTAGCATGACATCACAATGATGCTATATAAAGTCGCCAAAGCAGCAAGCTTGTCGATTTCCACACAGACACAAAGTGTATAAAAAGCAAAAATCTAATTTTGCACTAAAAAAGTAGGAATATCAGGTTTTTGGCACAACTTTAATTAACCCTAACACTGCACCCATATGAATTCCATAAGAAACCCAAAATACCACAAACATTGGACTGCCAACTGCCAAACCCCATATACCACCAAATACCACAGGGGAATGTGGTCACTGCATGGTGGTTTGTGTGCAAACATATGGGAGGTGCTGAACTCCCATACCACAAAATACCATCATGGTAGCAGCTAGCACAGCATGGTATTTGGGGTGTTAGGGTTGATAAAGGATGGTGAATGACTAGTTTGATATAAAGTGAGAATTAGAGCCATACTATGCAAAACATTTTCAGAAATGCACCAAACAATTATTCGCTAGTAGTGGCAACCACCCTCCTCACACCCTACCCAATTTTGCCAACTTGGAAGAAACCAGGCCATTTTCCCCTTCCTCCAAGCTCTGGCCCTCCAGCTAAAAATATAAAGTTATAAATGCAACTGACCTGTCGGAATAGACATTGAACTTCCTTTGTAAACTTACAGTTGCATGACTCCTAAACAAAGCCACACTACAATTTCCCAGAAGAGAAACAAAAATAGCCCAAATAAAGGTAGGTTGCTTCCTATGAACAATCATAATAGTAATTAAGTTAACATGAGTATTTAAGGTGATAATACTCTTAAGTCAGTGACCTATGCTCTGTTTGTGGATTATATTTGGTTGCAATCATTTGTAGCCAAATTATTGTTACTTTTCTATCTTAGTGCACAATTGATATGTATCAGTGCATTTCAAAATATTTGAATTTCATGATTTCAGAGTTTGAAACAAGACATGTTTATGTACACAACTCTACCCCCCCCTATTCTGGTTTTGTGATTTCTGCAATGCAATTATTCAGCTGATTGTCCTAGATTGATCTATAGTAGCTTCGAGTAAGCAAGTGGAATAACCTGTGACCGCTTTGTCTAACTAGAAAGGACCCAAAACGGATAGTATCGTGTCGGGATTTCAATTGCACATCGTTCACAGACATATTTATCGGGTTTCATTAGACACTGTTGCATACCTAAACCTCCCTAGCAGATCAGGAATGGCAAAAGCTGTACAGGAAGGATAAACATCTCTTTTTTTAACCACCTCACTTGCCTTTCTGATTGGAACAAATCCTAACTTCCTGCAAGCATAGCTGGATACAACATCAATACTTGCAGGGACTTGTGCATTTGTGCTGCACCTTGCATAACTTCCCCTTCCCCCATTGTGCTGATAGATCAGTGCCTACCATACTGAAACACCACCCTGATACACAGATAAATCAAGAAAAGGTCAAAGAAATCCTCCATTTTCATCCGGTGGATTAAGATTGTTGGAAGACCAAAAATGAGATTACTAGTTATGAGTTCCATTAAAGAGATTTCCTGCACAACACTGAACTCTCAGAATTTGAATTTTTAAAACTGAAAATGTGTCACATAAAATCGACAATGTGAACTACACTATTACCCATAATTTGGTTAACATAGCAGTATGTTTAATTGATTAATTGAACCAATATGACTATAGCCTTGTTCAAGGTGCCTAACCACTTCAATTCATTAGTTCACGCGTCTGATCATATGTCATGTATAATAATGAGAGCAGCTCCCCCTCCCGAAAACTTAAAAATGTGAGAATCCACTCTATTAAACAAAACACACAAATTTGAGGTCTCCAATTTCCCCTGGCCTATGTCCATGCTTCCACTAGCAGGTTCAATAAGTTCAGCTCAAGCAGAGTGCCTTGTTCAGTCTTTAGGCTTTTATTTTTGAAGTTGCATTTGCCATAAATTTGATGGAGTTTTATACAGTGAAGATTAATAACCACAAAGCAATTAATGCAATCAAGGCTGATTTGACTGTTGTCAGAGGCATGTAGAATATTGTGATTGGTTAGCTTGATCATCAATGTTGTGAAGATAAATCATCATACAATAATGGTGGCAAGATTTTTTTCTGCTTTTCTTAGACTTTTGGGAAGTTGAAATTCTCAGAAAATCTGGTTAAATATGAAAATAATCTCATTAGAAAATACCTCTTCTGTACCATACTCAATTACCAAAAAAGACATTGTATGGCAGAAATAAAAACCTAGAATAGTTGAAAAGGACAAGACAGCTTGTTAGAATGAATTATACAAATTTATGGCTCTTATACCTGTCAATTAATTTTGTCACTGCTTCCAAAGAGTTTTGCTTACATATCACAAAGCATTCCCTGCTAACCATTTCAATACACACTTACACTAAATTACATTACTCTTAGCCTGAAGATAATTGATTTGAAACTCTTGAACTCTGATAGAGAGGAACTAATTTATTACCTGTAATACATCCAATTGACAATGGATAGCTCTTCAAATGACAACATTAAAGGGACACTGGGCCATTTCTCACCACAGATACATTTCTCTGAAATTGTTTTAAAATGGTGGGACAAGACTAAAACTACACTAAAAGCTCATGGGATTAAACTAATGAATAGTTTTGACGGTCTTAGGTGCATGAAAAGTTAAAATTTCCCTAAATATCTAGAATATTTTTGTATATACGTGAAATGAAATATTCCTTAGGGTCGCTGCTTTCCCCAAGAGAGTAACCAAAAAGACCCTACTTTGTTGGTAAGTAAGCATTTAATTAACAGGAACAGACAGATTTATTATTTTTTTCTGTAAATACAAAGTTATCTTTCATGTTTAAAAACAATCAGTTTTATTGTACATTGTAACAATTCGAAACATACAAGCATCTCATTGTGTATGAAATATTAAGAACACGTTTAAAACCAAACTTTCGTAGAACTTAGAAATACACCATAGACCAAGTGGGAATTAAAAACAAAATTAGCAATTAAAAAAAAAAAAAAAAAAAAAAATTTCGCGGTTCTCGCTTTCGCGCTCGCTATAATTCAAGAATATAAGCTGTGGGCCGCCCCATGAAAAAACTTAACATTTTTGACACACACATCCATACAAACACACCTACATACACACGCACACGGATACTGTTCTAAGTTGTCCTGCCAGCTATGCTGGCGGCCCACAAAAAGATGGGCTGCTGGTGAGTAAAAAAAGTATCCCCCACTCACCTCTAAAACCAAGAATACTTAAAAGTTGAAAAGAAATACTAGCTGTGAAAAATAAAAACTGTCCCATCCCAAACCTCCATGCCCCATTTGAAATTGAATGATGTGTCCCTTATGTCCCTCTAATCACAAATCATTTTCACAAGCATTGCAGTTTTTAACTTTCACAGAAATCAAGCTAAAAATAAATGGTAATCCACTTCTACTGTCTGCTCCACAACTGGTGTATGTGCTGAAGTTTGGAAGGGACTAATTGATGAAAGGTGTGTGGGTCCGGTGCATGCATGCATGCTTATGAGAGAGCGAAAAAGTGAAAGAGTTAGTGAAGAAGAGTGAAAAAGTAAAAGAGTTAAAGTGAGTGAGAAAGTGAAAAAGATGGAGTGAGAAAATTGAGTGAAAAAGTAAGAGTAGAAGTGAGTGAGAAAGTGAAAAAGTTAGAGTGAGTGAAATTGAGTGAAAAAGTAAAAGAGTACGAGTGAGTGAGAAAGTGAAAGAGTAAGAGAAGAGTGAAAAGGTAAAAGAATAAGATGGGGAATAAGAGTGCATGAAAAAGTAAGAACCAGTGAGAAGATTGAGTGAATAATAAGAGTAAAAGTGAGTGAGAAAGTGAAAAAGAGCAAGTGAGAAGATTGAGTGAAAAAGTAAAAGAGTAAAAAAGTAGTGAGAAAGTGAAAGAGTAAGAGCGAGTGAGAAAATTGAGTGAAAAAGTAAGAGACTAAAAGTCGGTGAGAAAGTGAAGAGTGAGTGAGAAAATTGAGTAAAATAGTAAGACTGAGTGACTGAATGAGTGTGAGAATCTGAAAGATGGAGATAAGGCAAAAAAAATATTTGTCTCAAAGAAATGTGAAAAATGCAAATGCAAAATGCACTTTTTTTTAGAAAAATGCTAATGCAAAATGTGGGATTTAAAAAAAAATATTGCATTTTGACCATTTTTTTCATTTTTTCTGAAACTAAAAAAAAATTGAAGTGAGCAAAAACTTAAAAGAAAAAGATAATACACTAAAAGACCAATTTTAAACAAAATGCACACGGTCTTGGCCTAATGTGTGCATAGGCAAGTGTGTTTTTAATCGTGTTTGTGGTGGGATGGGTATGCATTCTGTGCCACTGTTCCCTGGGTTTCAGATCCTTGACTGCTTATTTATGGTAACAAATTCTGGAAATGCATGCTAGCATTTACTGTAATTATTTTCAAAACAGATTCCAAATTTGCATTTTGCACAACCCAAAAAAGTCATGCACTGTGAATAAATTTAAAAGGAATTAATCACAAAATACATTTGCATCATCTGAAGTTCATTTGGAAAATATATTTTCACAAAGGAGGGATTGAATTGACTGCATACAATTAATGTTGATTAAAATATGTCGTCCAAACTATAAGAGGAACCCACAGATATTTTGCACTGGACTAGGACTAACACTAGAAAATTGCAGATTTCCATCATACATGTTTTAGGTCATTGTATTGTGTGCAGATTGACTTCAAATGAAAGAAATGTATAATGTATAAAGTCTACTCCTGGTATGTTTTCAAAAGCAATCTTTCCAAATAGAGCCCATAAATGTAATCATCATACAAGTAGTCAGGTCTTGCCCATGCACAATATGTTTGATACAACAAAAAATACTCATTTATTGGTCACTTGCTACAAAAGGAAAATAATATATGATAAATGAAGAGCCCATCAATGTTCAAGCAGTATGTAGCTCAATCAAATGATTAACTTCCAAATCCCTTTTCTTACAGGCCGACTTTTTAAATTGAGGGTGTGGCTTATGGGGGAAGAACTAATATACACAAGTAACATCCCTAGTACACCAAATATATACACATTTTAATCGTCCTTGCCCTTTGCACCTCCTCTGTATCTCATGCTTTAATCCAGGGGAGGGCGGTCAAGAATTCCAATTTCAGACGTCACGATTGGTTTAACACGTAAAAGCGAAATCTTGATTCTGAATTTTTTATATGTTGTCAAGGAATATTTTCTTATTCCAAAACCGTTGGAGTTGAAGAATCAACTCCACTGGAAGGGTTATTTCTGAATTTTTTTTGTATTAATAACGAACGAGGATGAGGTCGTATGTGGTTCATGGGAACACCCATGACCGACCCACATCAAAGCACCCAAATTGGTTTGTGGTTTGCACTCCGTATTGCTGTAATTTCTTTAGACATTTTAGGTGAATTGCTATAATGAGTGAGGCTTGGCCGCCACCGCCTGCTTTAATCCAGGGGTTCTCAATAGGCAGCCCGCGGGCCAAATCTAGCCCGCCAACCATTGATTTTTGGCCCCTGACTTGCTCAAATGTATAAAGATAACACTGGTTAACATAAGAAATTCAGGTGTATTTGGCCCTCAAGTAGGGAACTTTCAAATATGTTCGGCATTCTTTGGCCCTTCAGCTAATATAATTGAGAACCCCTGTTTTAATCTGTTAACAGCATTCTCACTGATTTGCTAAATCAGAAAATCGAAAAAATCATCAAAAATCAGATTTTTGCATGTCTGTAACAAGTATAGGTATCTACTAAACCCAACAAATGATAGGACCAGAAGCAACCTAATAAGGACAAAATCAGATATTTTAGTCATTAGTGTCCAAACGGACACTAACTTCAACACATAATTCAATGGAGATTCGTATCTTTGAACACTGCCGTTTTCTTCCTTTTCTGTCAATTCTTCAGGTGGAAAAAGTAAGTTATGAGAATTCTACAGCTTATTCTTCACTTGTAAAGCTATTCCTGCAAATTTCAATACTTTACCTTTTGGATAAATCACGGATAGTGTCTTTAATAAAGTTCATGGTACACCAGACTAGTCTCGGGTATTAGGCCAAACCATCGTCACCTTTACATTATCTTACACTAAAATATATTAAGAAAACAATGCAAATATGAGCTTCTGCAAAAATGGGGGGGGGGGTGTCCCCTAAATCTGCCCCTGCTAGCTCCTATTGATATATCAAGAAATGTTGGACACACAACCATTCGACAACCATGAATCACACAAACCCTTTTGGCCATTATGGCCAAGGTGACTGAAGGGGTAACAACTATAAAAATCTTCTACATGTGACTGCAATGAAACTTGTATTTAAAATGCAAAAGTCCTTGTTTCTTCATGAAGGAATTCTTGCTAGAGAGGCCTATAAAGCTTTTATTCACCCAACGTCCTCCCTGCCTCCTTTTCAACACTGGAGACCTAGAATGATATTAATATCACCCTATGACTCATTTCATCATATTATCATTTCAACCCATGCACTTACCTTTTATCACTTGATCATGTGAGACATATATATTTAAGAAGAACAGTGACAAAGTGCGAATAGGAGGAATGCCAGCAACATGATGAGAAACTATCCTATGCTTTCAAGAAGCATGTGAGGTGATTTTGAGGGGGGGGGGGGTTTGTTTGGTTTGAAGAAAATACATGTTTTTTCTTGCTTGTTTGTTTGCTTGCCAATCGCAAATATATTTTCTTGAGAACTACAGGGGCTAAACATATGCAAATGGATAACTTACAGACCAATTTATGCAGATTCAACTTACCATGTCATTTTTATTCTTGTACTACTGGTCAGGTGAATGTGTAGCTATGCATTTCAAGCATATAGTCTATGGGGATAAGGGTTGTTCGGGGTCACCCCCCTGAAATAAACGTCTAATCATGTCACTATATCAGAAAAAAGCGTAGAAAACGATTAGCTATGTTAAAAAAATCAAAAAGTGTCCCCGTATTACTTTTATGCAAATTTATGCAAATTAGTATCGCCATTACAGAGAAAACAAGTTTCTATATAATCTCAGCCATACTGTGATAAATTGAACAACTGGAAGGTGACCGGACCTATGTTTCGAGGGTCAAAGATCAAGATGGACCCGATTTTGAAAATTCCAGATGCCATCCTCATGATGACGTAATATGCAAATTAGGGTCGCCCCATTAGCTCAAAATAAATTTTCGATATATCGTGAACCAATAACTGTTATGGTAAATGAACAAATAAGGTGACTGTGCCTATTTTTGAGGGTCACGATCAGATTGAACCATTTTGAAAATACCAGATGGTCCACATGATGACTACTAATCAAATTAAGGGTCGCCATTAGCCAAAAATCCATATTTGGGCATATCGTGGTCAATATTCCCATACCTGCCCACTAAGATGACAAACCTTGTTCTTAGGGTCAGGTTCGATAATTTAAAAAGAAGGCACTCATAAATTATATGTTATTTGTCATTTAACATGTTCAACTGCAAATACTAAGACTATTCAAATTAGGGCCTTCAAAGTCGATAGTCTCGTTTTGTTGGTATTAATAAGAAATGTTGCTTGGGGCCCAAGTAATTTAGACTTCTTACATAATACTTGGTAACATTTCTCTAACTTCAAGGTAGGAATGATACAGGACTAACGCAAGACTAAGATACTGTGTTGTTATCAAGCCGAAAAGCAAACGTGAATAACAGAACTCTACAGTCTCCAATGACTCTCTGCCAACAGTGTGATATCCATATTGTATCATGGCAGTTTTAAACCCTCAGTATATTTAAAGGAACTACAGGAGAAAAATTACTTGACCAAAAACGTTTCTAAAATCATCCCAAAACAAGATTATCAACATTTAGACTTACAAATCTGTACTCATTAAATAATTTTAAAAGGCATTAAGCATCGTAGTAGTTTTACACCCTCAGTAAATTTAAAGGAACTGTAGGATAAAGATTGGAGCAGCTTCATATGAAGTGACATCTCCGACAATCATAATCCCCATATCGCATGCTATCAGTCTGTGATCAGATACCTAACTGTGATCAGCAAAAAACTCTGATCTTGAACGAGTTGGATATCATCGTTTGCTGGGAGACGATACACGCTCTCCTTCGTAATATTCAGGAGGCTTTCCATGAGTCCATAGACCTTCCTTGGCCTCTAACACAGTCGACAACATGGAGCTGGCTTCTGAGAAATTCATACCTGCTGACCATACCCGGTTCCTCTGCATGGTAATAGCGTGTAAAGATGACTTAGAGATAAGCGCAAAGTTTAAACATCTATGGGCAAGACCTGTACCGTGCAGTGCCAGAGGGACAATGGAAATCAGTCTTGGATATATATGATCCAAAGCAAGCATCTCACCATGATTCTGCACCGGTTTGGCCACTCTGACAGTTTATGATTTTGTTTTGAGTTAAAAACAGCCCTGGCCAAGGCCCTTGTCAAAGAATCAACATAGGCCTCAACATATATGTCAAATTATGACAGAAGACAACATCATATTCCACTTGGAAAATGGATAACTTGAATAAATCTCTACTAATGTCCAACTAATGTCAACAGTGCTGCAGGGATCATGATACAGGAAGTACAAACGGAGTTGAAAGCCATAAGACAATAATTCTGCCGGGGGTAGATAAGTTGCAGGGTCAGCTTAGCTTGAAAGTCAACACACCAGAAATTCCCCCACCATTTCACTCCACGCGCATTGGCCCAAAGTTTCCTGATGGCTCATCATTCACACCATTTTTTGAGAATGACACGATCTATACTACCATATGCAAGAATATTTTGTATGGCTTTTTATCAGGTTTATTGGCAGCAAGGCAAGATGCCCGTGCCTGGATTAGGAGCCTTCATCTGTGCAACTAAGACTCCCCACCCAGAAAATCATAACTCGAGGGTCTATGGACTCATTGAAAGCCTGCAAAATATCGCGACGAAGGAGAGCGACACCTAGACACATGTCAATGTTTCCAGGAGTGTAAGCTTGTGCAATAGCTTTAGAAACAGTCATTCCCAAAATGCAACTGCATACTTTTTGTGGTGATCTACCTTTGTAAAGGAGATATGATCTTTCATTGGGTCCTTGCGTTTCAGCAGGTTCTCAGAGCGATAGTTTTCGTTTTCATATCACACACACACACACACCTACACACACACACACACCTACACACACACACACATACTTACAAGAGCACACACACACACACACAAATCAAGGGTAACAAAGATAACAGCAAGATCTCACTCTGTTTGAAGATATGAGATCCAATGTCCTACAAGACTGTAACAAATGGCGGCTGGCATACGAACATAGTCGTTCTATTTGCCTCCTTGATTTTATGCTACAATATGGATAGTACATGACGGATGCGTCGAAGACTCCTTTCCTTCACGTTTTCCGGACGTTTTCTTTTTGGCTTGATTACAACATGTCACTGTCTAAGTGTTACATTATTGCACACATTGAATTAAAGAGAAAATGCTTTTAAGCATTTTTTAAAAGTATTTAATGAGTACAGATTTGTAAGTCAAAATGTTGATAATCTTGTTTTGGGATGATTTTAGAAACGTCTTTGGAAAATTATTTTTTTCTCCTGCCGTTCCTTTAAATTTACTGAGGGTGTAAAACTACCATGATACAATATGGATATCACACTTGCATATTGGCAGAGAGTCATTGGAGACTGTAGAGTTCTGTCCTTCACGGTTTCTTTTCGCATGATAACAAAAACAGTACTTAGTCGCACGGTCTTGTATCATTGATCATACTGAATTTAAAAGAAATGTTACCGTATATCTGGATATGCATGGATTGGTTAAAATCCAGCAAAACCGGAACGGGTGGGTCCATCCCGCTATTATGTATTGTGCAAGTCTAAATTTACATGGCCAACAAAGTTTCTTTACAATTACCCCAAAACGAGGATATGACATTGAAGGCCTCCTAACCTTAATTGCATTTCTGTATTCACGATCTTAGCAGGCCGTGAACATTGTTAATGACACATGAACATAAATTAGATACCCTTTTTTTAAATTATGCCTCGCAATCTACCATAGGTCTGTTCATTCTATGTTATCAGGTATATGTGGAATATTGGCCACAATATGCCCAAAATAGGGTGTTTCGCTATGGGCGACCCTAATTGCATATTATGGATCATCTTGATCTTTGACCCTTCAAAAAATAGGTCCAGTCATCCTTATTTGTTCATTGCTCAACAGTATTGGTGAGATATATAGAAAATTGTATTTGTAGCTAATGGCGACGCTAAGTTGCATATTACGTCATATGGGGAATCTGGTTAATTTTCAAAAAAAAAAATTGGGTTCCATCTTGATCTTGGGGCCCCACGAAACAATAATCGTGTTCTACGCATTTTCTGATATAGTGACATTGATTAGAAGTTATTTCAGGGGGTGCACGAACCCCCTTCTACGCACTAGACTAATAGGGAAGGGGGAAGATGGGGACAAATATTCTTAAATGGGGCATAGAATAGATAGAATAGGTTCCTAACCTAAGCATTGCCTTTCCTTACACTGCAAAAACTGGGGTGCTATGCTAATCTAAATTTCGGTTGTTAATACCACTATTTTTAGTGCATATTAAACAAATATGGTGTTAGATGACACTGCTTAGTGTTAATTTACACCAACAAGCGGTGTGTGTTTTTAACACTGTGTTAATTTACCCCTTCTGGAATCAATACGGGACAGCACCCTCTGGTGTAATTTACACAAAACCCTGGTGTTAACATTTACGTTTGTAACAGTGTGATTATTTAGTAGAACTTTTGATTTTGGTTAATATTGCTTTATTGTAAAATGTTGCTCTAACAAATCAAAACAGACACCAAAATGCCACACTAAAATTATGCAGCAACAACGAGCAGTGTTAAGGAGGGGAACCATACAATCGAATCAACTTTGAAATGACTAGTTTTTAAATGAGTTCTGATTTTCAAGGTCACGCGACAGCTTTTCTGAATATTAATTAGAAATTCCAATCTGGGGATACTTCTGACCCAAAGCCGGGAAAAAGGGTTAATCCTAAATTTCAAACACCACAAAATAACAGCACATGCTTGACACTGACTTGGTGTTTAAATTTAACACCCCAGTTTTTTGCAGTGTTTTAAGGGGGTGTAGAGGGGTTTGGTTGTTTAGAGGGTGTTAGAGGGTTTTTTGATAGGGTGGGTCACTTCATCGCCCTGGCCCCTTATCGTGTACACACCAAAACAGGTCAGGGGTCAAACATATTTCAAAAACATACATGTGATATTACAGGGGTATTTATTATTTTGATTATTCCGGGTATTTATGATTTGCGTTTATGGGCAAATAAGCCACACAGGAGGTTAATTGTGCAATGCTTTTCTTTTAGTTAAGGTATCTTCTCTTTAAGGTTTATCGGCTGCAAAGTGAAGGTTAACAATAGATTTACAGGGCTGATTTTATTTAAAGGTTGCAAACGAGAGATTTCAAAATTACAGGTGTGGTGCATAAAAAGTGTGAAAATTCGATTTTTGTTACTGGTGGGGGGGAAAAATCCTCTCTATCAGACAATATTCCCATTGAAATGTGATTAAGTGAGAACTGTTTTTGATACACAAATTGTGAAAGTCTAATTTTCGTATCAGGAGCAAATACAAAATTCAGCCTATGTTTTATATTGAAACTATAAAATATACAAATACCTTTTGTTTTCATTAAGTTATTTCTGGTAGCCAAATACAAGGTAGGGAATCATGGTGTCTATCTATATGAAATCACACAGATCACGAACAAAGATGGATGACTTGAAATTCTTCGTTGCACCTTTAATGTAAATTTTATCAGCACCGCACATTACACATAACTGATATAAAACGAAAGTTGTTTTGGTCAATCTGACATACATACTAGTCATAGACGGCAAAGTACCAATGGCTGTCAGAATGGCCAAATGAGCCTTGGATCCTGCGCGTCTTAAAATGGGCAGAGGAAAGAAACCAGCTGTTGGAGAACGATGGCAATCAAAGCGGCTTTGGGAACAAATACGAAGATTTCCTGTCGGTTATCTACACAAATCGACTCTTCCTCTCTATGTCGTATATAAAAAAAAATATCTATTAGCTTTTACTTGAAGGACATTCAACCATCTGTGGTATTTTCACAGCTCTTTTACACACAAACACGTTTTTGATAGGGGAGGCAGGAATCAGATAAGTACTGGAGTTCTGAATGGCGTAAAATAGGACAACAGATAACCTCAAATGAAGTCAATAGTTCATAGCTGAACCTGATTAACGAGAAAGGTTTAATATGGAACGACTGAGCCCTGACTGAAGCCACAGTATTTACACATGGTGTATTGTGCATTTGTTGGTTTTTTTTTTACGCACATATCAGAAACATTCATGCTGCATGTGTCAAAGGCATGCAGGCTATTTTCATAGCATGCATCACCTATCACATTTTTCCTCTTTTTTTTTTTTACTTTTCAGATATTTGGTACCTGCATTTTGGGGTTGTTATATACGACAATACACAAGAAACTAAATATGGTCTACTTATTGCTTTATGTCCCTTTAAAATCTCACAATAGCACATTTTTGAAGGAGGGCGCCCTCAATTATTCACCCAAAGACCTCTATTTTTGGTTTAAAATCTTTTGCAAATTTTTCTATCTATTAAAGACCACATTTTTTGCAAAAATGTGCAAATTGTCCACCCGAGTCCTCTGTCGGCGAATGCCCCTGGGTTTGTTGGAAGCGCCCAGGCTTACTCCAATAGACCATTTCATATGTGACCCCCACTCCACCCAGGCCCCGGGTATAGGTACGTCGCGAATTATTCCCTAGTAATGGTGTTAATTAAAACACCATAACTATGCAAACGGTACACCATGTTCACAGTGTACACGTTTACAATCGGTAACAAGATTCAATCTTGGGCAACACAGCTTGGTTGCTTGAAATGGCAGTGACAGTACCGCTTAAACATTGAAAGCGTGACTAAAATGATCCAAGCAAAATCTAAATGCCATTAAAACCTAGGGGTGTCCACCTCAAAACAAAACTGTCATCTCTACAGAACATATTTCTACATTAAATGGTGACATAATCTTTCGAGGACACCCTCCAGAATTTTGGTAAAAATGGTTAAAGTGATGATCAAACCTGTGAGGGATTATGGGTAGTCTGGCAAGTCGAAATTAATCAACGACAGCATTTTTATTAGTCTCAGTTAGGAGTCACGCAGGTGGCGGTATGTTATTGCTTTAAGATTCATGGGAAGAGCACCCTCATTTTTTGTCAGAGTAAGAATTGTGCATATTCATATACACTATAGTAGACTCTGGAAGTAAGACCCATAGCTATACCTTTTTTTTGCCAAAAAGGGACCCATAGCTATACCAGAGATGCAAATTTTGGGCCAAATTTAACCCAAATTTGCCATTTTCACTGCAAAATTTTGACATTTTAAGCAAAATTTGGACAATTTTGGCTTCAGATTAAGGAAATTTGACTAATTTTCCAACAATTTTGAGAAAATGTTGGTTCCGGATTGAGAAAAATTTGACTAATTTCCAACAAATTTTGAGAAAATTTTGAAAAACAACCATTGATATACCAAAATTGGCATGAAAAAAGGGGTCATTGATATACCAGAAGGCTGAAAATGGGACCGATGTCTGTGGCACGTCCCCGTATGGTCATTTGTCAGTGGCGTAACCAGTGGGGGGGGGGGGGGGGGGGGGGGGCGGGGGGGGGGGCAAGCTTCCCCCGGACACAAACAAATTGGGAAGGGGAGCCAAAAAATGGGAAGGAAAAACGGGAAAAGGAAGAGAAAAAGAGAAAGAAAAAGAGGGAAAGAGAAGAAGGGAAAAAAGAGAAAGAAAAAGAGAAAAAGGGGAAAAAGAAGAGGGAAAGAGGGAAGAAAAGAAAAGAGAAAAAGGAAGAGGGAAGAAGAGAAACGGAAGGTTGAAGGTTACCCTGGCTGGTACCCCCCCTTCAGAATTAGAACCGACTGAAAAAAAAATTGGCACCTGAAAAATCGGGAAACTTCTTGAGTCTTGCCCCCCCGGAAGCTCTTTTTTTTTTTTTTTTTTTTAAACCCCCCCCCCCCCCCGGGTCAAAAGGGAGGTAAACCCCTTAATTCCCCACCTCAAAATGCTCAAGAATGACAAAGGATGACCAAGTGGCATCATAGACATTTGGAATCAGCAAACAAATCCTTGGGTATAAAGTACAGCATTCTAAATGGGAACACAAGTCAGAATTTATCATTTTGGTTAGATAAATCTTCCTTTACCCAGCAACTCATTTCAAAGTTCTTGAAATAGCACATCCAAATGCACACAATATAGGACTAATATTAGATTTTAGTACTGATATTCACTGGAAAAGGACAAATAAAGCTTTGTTTTTGAAATCTAGATCTTTCCACAAGCTGATTCATCATCATGAGTGCCCATTTTCCTGAATACATGACACCTAGCAACTCCATCATACCACATACACAGGTGTTCAATAATAGGTTGCATAAACATGTCAGCCTTATTACAAAACCAAATTAAAAGAGGGGTGTATTTCAATACAGGGGAAAGCCCCTTGTCAGATAAGAGATCAAGGGTATTAAGCTAATGGTGTCATATTTATTTTTCTTCATTTGAAAATATCCACAATACATGTAACAAAGAAAACCAAGAGAAAACCAGAGAGAAGTCAAGGAGAAAGTTATTTTGCGATTTATAGAATCTTTTATTCTTCACTACGTTTGCCCTAATTGTTTCTCTTCTTTCTTTGGTCAACTAAAAGTTCCATTGCCAAGGAAAGACAATGGTGGCCATGGTGATGTCTTAATTTGTATGATATGCCACTCACAGCTACTGTGACTTTTCAGCCTAAATTTGGCACTTAGTTTTAGAATGTACAATGACAACAATTGGGCTACTCACACAGAACCCATAGATCCACATTAATGTGCATCTTTGAAGTCAATGTGAACCTCCATAGTCTATTTTGAGACTGTCTTAATGACACAAATTTCATGGCAGTAAAAGCATTGACTGTTGCGACATTTTAAAACAAAAAGTTGCTGCGTTTAAGTTCACATACTTTATAGTGTGCCAAATGTGACTTATGCAAAAGAGTTGTACTGGGACTCTGGGAGAGTATTGTTTGGAATGCACCTGTTCTCATCACAGAGTGGAGCCTTCTCACACCCAGACTGAATGCCCCTGTGGACCTTTGTAGACAACACAAGTCCGCATGAATCCAGATCATAATGTGGACCTGAAATTGCCATATAAAATATATGATTCCAACTTCAGGTCAGATGGTATAATTAGTAAACCCAAGACCACTGCAGCATTGGATATGAAAAGTGACTTCAAGTTAAAGTGACCTAGTAACAAAAATAAAATACAAAACTGACAACAAAAACTACCTAAACCGCATTGTAGGAATCAACATACACACTGCAGCATTAATGAATTGCCTACTTTATAAAATCACTACCTGGAGACCTATGCAAGTGTTCCTTTTCAGGGTTATAGTTGACACTACAGTAGAAGCTTCTTATATAATAGGGCACGTCAAGAACACCCAAAATAGCCAGATTAAGCAGATGTCCCAATTATGAGCATTTAACACAACCTTATGATAGGAATGGTTTCCTCAAACAGCATATCAATTATAACAGATTATCCCTAATAAGAGGATACCAATTAAAGAGACATGAGGACATTTCTTGAAAGAAGCACCCTCAATTTTTTTTTCAAACCTGAGTTTTTGCATATTTGGAATGCTTACCAATGTATTAGATCACACCTGAAGTAAATAAGCCAAATACGCCGCCTTTATGTAATAAGATGATGATTTAGTATTTTCTATCGTGCATGACAGAAATTCAAAGCATGGTTTTCTATGGGGACGATTACAATAGCAGGCAAGTTCAAAACAAGATGTGCGGTTTTCTTTTGTACTTGTTTTTCCAATAAACCTTCGAAACGTTCTTGGTAGGTGGTCTACAACTGATCCAGTACAATTTGAGAGAAAATTGTATCCTAAAAAAAACCTCCTGTCACTTTAAGTAGCCTCAACTGTCGTAATTTCAAATCACAAAGTATCCCCTACCTACCCCATCCCACACACCACACCCTTCAGCAGAAGCCTTGTCTCAAAGTAGAGTTGTCTAATAGAAATGCAATTACAGTTAGACAGGTAAAAGGCTAATCCAACTGTTCTTTTAGAATCTGCATCAATCCTACTAGTACCTTAGGATTAATGTCTGAAACTTCATCTTGGACACTTACCAATTAAAATGAATCAGAGTCTGGCACAAAATATTTTGTTATCATTCTTTAAATGAGTCACAATTATTTTAGTTATTAATTGACCTTTAAATATCACTTGTACAGTTTCAGTAGGTTACTTCTTTTTCCCTTTAACTCTTGGTACAAGCAAGACCAGTGTTCTAGCAATTTCTTCAAGGTACTAAGTCTTTTCAAAGGTGTTTAAAGAAAAGATACTCAATCCTAATCAAAATGGTATACTTCGCCTTCCAATCCACAGAAATTTCTGATGTAGAGCACATAAAGATAAGACAATTGCCAGGTCAAATGGCTACGCTAACTTTGGTACAAGCCATGATCAAGTGATCACAACACAATCCTATGCATATCATAATTTGGAAAAGGTGAAATGAGCCAAGGGTTGAACCAGTAACCAATGCGATACTAAGCGAACACTACATCGGCGAATAGTTAACAAATTCTCTTGTAGTTCCTTCCAAAATCTGTGCCAAAAGCATCTTCTGGTGTGAAAGCTTTCAAAATTAAGGTTTTTGTAATATGGTTGACATACAAAAAGCTACAAAAATATGGGATTAGGTCCACTGAAGTCCAGCCTCATGTGGGGATGTTTTCATATTTGTGTTATTCTTAGTTTTCTTAAATAGGCGATCAAAGATACATTAAAAACCACACGGTTACCTTCAACCCAATGCCTTAGATAAGATAGACAAGTGGATTTCTCTGGGAAATGGCCCCTAACCAACTTCAAGGTGCCCCTAAGTATTATAATGAGAATACACACTTCATTATCTTAGTTTTGGAGGCCACCACCATATGGTTTATGATCTCATATTTGGGAGATGTTCATAAGTATTACCATTCGCATGCACACACTTGTTAGTTTGATTAATCAAATTAATCAAATGAAAAACAGCAATTTGTATATGCTATTTGGCTTAATTTTCCTTTCTGGGCAAAGTCAACAACAGTCACTGAGGTTTTTGTGGGTTATGCAAGTCAATCATTTTACCAACTTAGTTTTTCAAGCCACACAGTTTCTGCAAAAAAATTAATTCAGAAAAATCCTTCAAAATCAAAATTTCATATTAAAGCAATTGATTTTGAAGTTCAATTTCAATGGCGAACATTTTGTTTATGCAAATGTGCAAGATGTGCTAGATAAATACCACTGATGATAAAGCGCAAGATCGTAAAAACTAGGCCAATGTTGAGACCTGTATTTAGATTCTTCGGTCACATTGCTCTAGCCTATTCAATAACACGGACATTTGCCTTCTTGGTTTGTATTAGAATTCTGTGCTTTAACCTTAGTGGGTGAGGCCAGAAATGTTGGTGTATCACTAGGGGGGGGAGACATTGCTACCAGGACTACCTCAAAGTATACAAACAAGAAAATGTGTGATGGCCATTTTGAAGCGTGTAGCTTAGCGAGATAAGTGGGTCATGAAAACACTGAAACTGAAAAGTGTTGTTGCCAAAAAGTGTATTATTGGTATGATCATGATTCCAGAAAATGTTACAGTTTGCTGCCAAGTCCAGCTTATAGTTATGGAGATATAAGCTGAAAGCTTGTCAGGAATTTCAAATTTTCTGATGAGCTCAATCCCAAATGAAGACAGAAGCAGCTCTTTGCTCGGAAAGAAAAAAAACAAGAACGAAGTCTCTTCGTTTAAAAGAGTAAATGGCACCTATTTACACACAAATCAAGCAAACAATATGTCAAGCCACAAAATTACACTCTTTCTTTTGATACTTTAATTAACTTTGATCCTTCCACCAAAGGAACCCCGTAATTAACAAATTGGCCTAAGGAAACTGCGACCACACATCACCATTCAATTTAATCTAGACATGGCAAGTAGTGATAAGGAATGCATATCAGTTACAGTTATCCAATAAATTTGACATTGATAACCTTAAACCCCAAAGCAAGAGGCGTGATGTTTGACACGTTAGGTACCAATTATTTTTTTTTTAAATTCATGTGCTAACACTATGCCAAGCTGAGTGTAAAGAATATAAAGTTAACCATTCACATGGCATTATTAAATGTAAGGAAATAAAAACAAAGAATATATTTTTCTGCAATATTTCTAAATACAAAAGACTGAAAATTCACTCTACAAGGATAATTACAAAGCCCACTCTGAAAGAGTGATTAAAGCGTCACAATTCCAAGATTATCTGAGTTTTTGCCAAATTCACTCTTGATAATTTACAAAATGAGTTAAAGTCTCTACTTTAATAAAATTTTTAAACAGGAATTGGAAAGTTCATGTTACTTTTTAGTTTTCTCAAGATGGAAACTCTTACTCTTTTTGAGTGACCCCTGTAGTCACTCTTTAAGAGGTGAAAATTCACTTCCATTTTCATTAAGAGAATAAATGTACATTGTATCCTACTTCATCGCTTTCCTAGTCTGGAGATACCTCAACTGACCAATAAAAATTCTTTAACTTTTAATCTCTGCAAGTCTGGGGAAATTGAGAAATAACAGAAAAAAAATTGTGAATTAGCATGATAAAAACAAGTACAATGATTAGTCCTGATTTCACACATGCATTATCTGTGGGTTACATTTGACTGTTTATTCTTTAATTAACTTCATATTTTATTTTGTGTTTCAACTGATATGCCTATAGACTCAAATGTAGCAAAACTGGTTAAAGGGACAAAGGCACATTTTGTAATTAAAACACAAAATTCCTTTAAAAGAGCATTTTGATCATAGCACCTCATATTGTTTTTCATTCACCAGATATCCTCAATAAATGGTTGGTTGCCAGAATTTCAGAGTCAGAATTCTGACAGTTGTATTTTAATGTTACACGTGAATGTTAAATCACACTACCCCATAGTCCACGGTGTTGTTAATTTCAGTCTGTTTACGGACAGGAATACATTTCATAAAACTCTAAAAACATGGGTATTTGCCACCCAAATAAAAGAATTGAACCAAAACTACAGAGTTATGCACAAAACATTTTTTGACATATTTCGAACTTTGGGGGGGGGGATTTTTTGTACAAAAAAGTGTCAGCATGGATAAAGTCATCCATAAAGTTTATCCATGTGTGAAAGGATCTGACACTATGACCCTCTGAAGCCCAACGCAAATCCAGATGACTAGCTGTGAAAACTGTTTTAAAAACTTATTGCATTTCAGGTGTAGGGTTATTATGCACATGTGAAAAAAGCTGCAAAAACCCTTAGTTGACAAAAATGGAAAAATATTACAATGTCCCTATAAAGTAATCATGAGAAAATAGTTCTGCGATTACAACTTCCTAAATTTCCATCCTAAATGGATACTGGAGCCATACATAATACCATGTATTGATGCCTAAAAATAATATCTAAAAAGTGCTTAATTCTAAGAAAAAAGTAGAAAATTGAGCATTCAATATCAGATTACGTTATGATAATTTATCATCAGCAATATCATTATCAAACAATAACGAAGCGATCCTTGCTCGAATTCGAAATTCGATAATTATTAATTTCATTGATATATTTGTATTCAGCTTCAACTCATAGAATGAAATAACGGACAGAAATATTTATAAATTTGTTAATACTAACATTTTGCAAAAAAAGTGGAAGCAGAAGGATCAAAGGATGATAGAGAGCATAACCCCTGCAATATAACCTCTTTATCTTCCCTTTAAAAGGCACACCAAGAAATTTCCAGGTATACATCCTATTTTTGATCATATACATATAAATAAGATTCATATAAATTAGACTCTCAATAGATTTATTAATTTATTTATTTATAAAGGCAAATTTAAATTGCTTATGTTTCAACATAAAAAGTATGCTGAAATAGAAATGAGAAATTTCACAATTTTTGTACCATAAATATGTTTGAAGATAAAGATTGCATCAGTGTAAAAGTCAGGACTTTAATTTTTGTAAAAATATCTGATATCTGAAAAATCTCAGTGCACCTTTAAATGAAGATGATATTTTTAAATATGCAGAGCTTAATTTTGGCATTATGTTCCATTGAGATTTTACAGGTAAAGGTACAGGTTCATCTAAGTTTCCCAGCTGGAGTGCTCCTCTCTCTTTCCTAGGCATAGACTCCCCTGTATAGTTTGCTGAAGGATATCACCACTCCCCCAAAGTGAGTCTATTTACTTATATGTGCTGGTACCCATTTATACTCCTGGGTGCAGTAAGGCAAGGGAGGTAAATTGCCTTGCCCAAGGACACAACATGCTAATATACACATATTTCCTCTCTTAAAAGCATATTTCTTTAGCATCATTTGAATCAAATATAGTGCTTTATTGTTATATATGGATCAGATGCTTTACTAGTATGCCTCACATGTCAACTGTCTTGTAAATATTACATGATGCATATTTCTACGTTTACCATTGGGTATGTGTTTTAAAATACGCTGCAACTAGTTTTATACAAATGAGACAAGGTAAAATAAATCTCCTGGGGCCACTTGTATTCAAAGGTGGATATGATGCATGAACATGGACTTACAAAATGCACCCTGAACAAGTATTTCCATCAACTAAAATACATACCCTAAGGTGACGAAAATAAAAAAAAACCTGTTTTACGGGCCCGACCGACCTGATTTTTCAGTTTTGCAGAATTTTTTTTATTTAGTTTTTCCAAAAATCATGTAAAATTAGCTTGTTTTTTATCAATTTTGGCTATTTTTTTAAAGAAAATTTGTTTGTAGAGATTTTTCATTTTTTCTCTTGATTTTTCAGATTTTGGGGCTATTTTGGGCCAATTTTGACTTCCAGAAATGAAAAAAAATTTAAAAAAAGAAAAAATTCGCCCGACCGACCGACCCTACTCGAAGTTATTTTTTTGTATTTTTGGTTCTGTTTTTGCTACCCTAAACAGCAATGCTCATTGTGTTGTACAATATCCCAATGTTATCTTGCTTTGCTTTTAACTCCATTTTACAGTCTGTTTGTTTGCTTAATTAAAGTCTAACAGCCACATTTTTTGAAGTGCACCTCAATTTGCCAAAATTTAGGATTTTTTCACAGTTGTGTTGGTAATTGTCTAGTAAACTATACCACAAATATTAATGCTCAAAAGTGTGTTTTTGTCATCAAAGAAGTGACCATGTAATTAGAATTGGGATCTGCAATTGTAATTTAACGGCAGAGCTGGAAATGCCAAATTTCTGTCCGTCCACTGTGAAACAGTGCTACTTCAAGGAAATGACCTCTAACTTGACTTGCCTGAACCAATGGAACAACTAATGGATGAACTTATATGATACTTATATTGGAAGGCAGGCCCGTAACCAAGATTTTTGTAGTAGGGGAGGGGCATTTTTTTTTCAAAAGGGGGATTTTCTCCAAAAATCGCCTCCTCCTCCTGCAAAAAATGGGGGGGGGGGGGTTTGATAAAAGTGGATCTTTTTACTGAAATTTTAAACGGTTTTTGACAAACAAACATAAAAACGTAATTTTTGCCTCACTCTGCTTGCAAAATGTATTTTTCTGGCCTTTTTAGGTTTTTTTGGGCTTTTCGGGATTTGGTGGCATCTTCCCCCTCACTCTCCCACTGGTTACGGGCCAGTTGGAAAGACATTTCTAACAGCCAATGAATTATTATTGGGATATGATCATAATTATCCATATTACAAACTTCCTTCTTTTGTAATACATTAGACAAGTTTCAGCTTTACCATTCACATGTGCAGTATACTAGCCAATTACCAATGCAATACAAGTGCAGAATCTCAAATTTGGGCGCTCTTCAAGAAAAAAATGTTCTGTTATTGCTTGATGTTGATTGCATCACAAATGGTAGAACTGCAGTTGATACCCTTATAAGCTTAACTAACCCTTTACCTGGATCTGTGCTATGCAATTTCCTGGGCCTTGCACACCAAGGATTTTAGCAGCAAAGATTGGCTGGTTGTAACTTGCAGCCAACACACTTGTGTGGGTAGACCAGCCGATATCGGGTTACAGTTTAGAGGCGACACATCTCAAAATCAAGGGCAGGTTCCAGCAAGAATTGTCTATGTTTCGCTAGCTTTAGCAATGGTTCAGCTTCACTGCATTGGAACAAGGAAACACTGAAAGCAATCGGGGCTACTCTAGCCCAGGCTGCCCCGGTTCCCAGGTATAGGGTTACATAACATTTAAGAAACAGTTGAGACACAGTGAATAATTTGTTTGACCTTTAATATCACAACTGATAGTGCTTTCATTTTATCTCATCTGCATCTGGATCCCATCTGCATCTGGAGAGTTCTTTGAAGTATGGAGCTCTTCCAAGATTCATGTGTCTAGGGTCTATTGGAATCAGTTTGCTGACCAATGATGGTAGACAATGTGCTCACCTATTAAAGAGACCAGAATTTGGGTTTTATAGAAATTTGCTTTTGTCTTGACACACACAGTTACAATTTACTTTTGTATAACTTACTTTCACACTATGGTGCAATTTATTGAGTTTTGCCACAAATGAACATTTAAATTGCTCATATGGTTATGTAAAGTAGGTCACCTCTGATATAAATAGCAGGCGAAATATTACGTTCGTCCATTTTATATAGAAACCACAATGCTGCTCTCAAGACTGCAGGAATAACAAAACTTTATTTTGTTTTCTGTCCAAAATTAAAAATGAAACAAACAACAAAAGAGGGACATAATTTCTGTGATATTAATTTGACTTCTACAGTACACGGCGGTCTTACTCACGTGGTAGCCTACGGCAGCTACTCCGTGTCTACCCTGGCAGCTATGCACCAGTACACGCGGGGCGTATTAATCAAATTGAACCCAGGCATCAGCCAATGAAATTGCTTACATTTTCACAGCTGTTTAAGAAATAATATAAAAACAGCATACTTTTCTCTGGATTACTAATATAATGTATGGGAAAACACCCGGTACTGAGTTTGCAAATTGGTTTTCATTATAGCCTAAAAAAATAATGGGGTAAATAGCTTGAGTGACCGGCCCACAACAGAATTTTTGTCCCAAAAGGCCTGTTGAGTTTTTTACTTAAAAGTGACAAGATAAACACCAAACAAAATGAGCCATTATTTATGTGGCATTCATCTTGGCCATCGACAGTATAAGCTAGAAGCTGGCAATTTTACTACCAGTTGCATTGTGAGACTGTGCAATGTGTGTTACATATGCACTCAAATTTTTATAAAGTGGCAAAATTTTTAAATAATTATCATACCCCAGCAAAAGTATACATTTTCTAGACCGGAAAATTTGGGAATACAAATGGCCGCCTTTTTTTTTGTAGGAGATTGTTTTAAAAATGTTTTGATGATGTCCTGAAAGCAAAAAAATTAATTAGTTTGAACACCCTTGCAAAAAAAGGGCGTACACCAAGGGTTGCCGCGAGTGGCAAGCGGCATGGACCTTTATAGTGGCAACTGAAAGCAAAATACGTTTTAGGGTTGACGATTCATGTAGTTGACCAGTTCATGAACCAGTCTATATGAACGAATGGAATATATGGATTTCTGTAGGTGATCTCAGCTTAGAATTAATCCCCAAAGATGTATGGTGAACTCAATTCCTGTTTTGGCGGCAGACCCTGCAGAGTAGTGCTAATTGTTATACAAAAGTATTTGTTGTGTTAAACTGGTACTTTGAATAATTAATGGCAAACACCAGCTAAGGCCTTGCAATAATGTTGTATATTCGCATGTTAACAAAAATGTCACTTCCGAAACAACAATGATTAGATTGGGTTTATTCTCTAAAACATGCACAACATGTGTTTGGTCAAAGCTTATACCTACTTATTATCTGAAGAGATTTAAGGAATCATAATTTAGTTAAACAACAAACATTAGGCACATTACTGTCACAAAGACTGTTATGTGTCTGGCAGGTTCTATTAAATTGCACAGAAAAGTAAAAAATAAACACAAATACTATGGTTAATTAGTCAAATTATCCAATCTGTATGTTATAAAGCATCATTATCATTGAATATGTTTTCTTTCCAGGTAAAACAATTACCAGTCAAACACAGTAAAGGCCTCCAAGCCTCAAAAATGAGCAATTTACATTGTTAACAAAAATTATGGTCATCTCCGAGACAAAAAATTCAGTTCTCAGGGAAATTTTAAAGTGACTTGTGCAGCACCCTGGTGAGTGTCATCCTATCATGATGAGCAGAGATATCACTATAACAGAGATAAGCAGCAAGAGATTTCTATAAAGCAAGTAAAGCTGAGATGTTAACTTAACTGTTTCGGAAGTGACAAAAAAAATGTGTTTCGGAGGTGACAGGTGTAACGGAAGGTATACAGTGTTGTATATTTGAAAATGTTTGGTGTATTTTGACAACTTTTATTCAAAGTAAGATGTTAAGGCATGTTCAACATTTTAAAGAAGTTCAAAACATGGCCATTAATCTCTTTAAAAAATAACCACTATCAGTTTCATTGTTGCGGAAGTGACGAAAATGTTAGGAAAAAGTTAACATTGAATTTGAATTGTGCCCACAAATCTTAAAGAGGCCGAGGATAAAATTTTTTTGCAACTAAATGCAAGTCATACTGGTAGTTGTGGCAATACACCAAAAACAGAGAGAATCTATTAAATAATAAGGAGTAAACAGTTTGTTATAAATAGGCATCATTTGGTAACGGAAAATGTCACCTCCGAAACGCTGAATTGCAACGACCTGTCTCCGGAAATGAGAAGCAAGGCAAAATGTGGAAACCAAACTAGCACTATAGGTTGAGACACTTGTCATAATAATAATAAAACAAAACAGGGATTCAATGCAGGGTTAAAGTACAGGCTTTGAGCAAAAATAGAGGTAATTGGGGTAAAACCAACAGTGCCAATTTTGACCACATAATAGCCACCAAAATCCAAAAGAAAAAAGTAAGGAGGTTTGTTAAGATAGCTGAGATAGCCCCATAAGGATAGTTACAAAGCAAACTATCTTGAAATTCTTCATTGAATGTGAAATACCATCATGAAGTGTCAAAACTGAAAGGTACATCAATGATGTGAAAAATGGCCATATTTTGTACAGGCCTGTCACAGGTAGATGCAACTTTTGTCACCCAAAGGGACCACTTTCAAACTGATAAAAACTTGGTTGGTATTATTCTTGAGGTTAAGGATGTACATATATTTCAGTATTTTAGGATCTGGGGTTGTAAAATCTTGATGTGTACTGTACCGATAAAGTACATTTAAATAATTTGTGATAAATACATAGATAGGTATTTTAATTTTCAAGGAAAATGTATTTTCTATGGTTCTAAAGTTTTATGGCACATGAGATTGTGTTTGTTTTTGGTATTTGAAATATACCGCCGGTTTTATGTCACAAAATAGACATGCCCCGATCAAGTTTGAACAATTTTATGCTCCATTTCACGATTTTTTCAAACTAAAAGTTGGTAATTCAATGGAAAGTTCTAATAAAAATTAGAGACTAAAGGTACGATTTTGGGAAACATGATACTATCTTTACGGACGGAATTTGAACCCCAAGGCGATGCCTATATTTAAGTGGAAAGAGTTCTTCCCTCGGACAATTAACTAATTGTCTTAGTGTTTTGTCCGAGGGCTTTGGTTTTTATCAAACTATTTCATGGTAAAAAGAATAAGGTTCCCAAAAATACCTTTATTTTTTCTTTCATTCTTAAACAGCTTGTATAATTTTATGGTCATCTTTAAACCCATTTTGCGTATTGCTTACAGCGTCTTAATACAACACGAAAGGACTGCCACCACCTTGTGACAACAATCGAACAAACCGTTTGTGAAGGCAAAAGACATACGCAACGTTGGCAGGCGCCACGCGACGTAGCAAAACGCGGTATGCGCGAGCGCTTCAACCTAACAAATTAGCATCAATGACGCAGCACCGTATACCTGGGTCAATAATCAAAATTGAACCAGGCCATCCAGCCAATGAAAATGCTTCAACATTTTCACATGCTTGTTTAAGAAATATAAACAGCATACTTGTTTCTCCTGGATTACTAATATAATGTAGGGAAAAAAAAAAACCCCCCCACCGGCTACATGTAGTTTGGGCAAATTGTTTTTAATTATAGCCTAAAAAATAAGGGTTAATAGCTTGATGTGACCGTGAACAGAATTTTTGTCCCAAAAGGCCTGTTGAGTTTTTTACTTAAAATGACACGGATGAGATTTTATTAGGAATTGTGTATAGGATTTTTGTGTTATTTTTAAAACATACTTTTTAAACCAGCCTGTATTAAGAAATAACACCAAACCAAAATGAGCCATTATTTATGTGGCATTCAATTGGCCCATACGACAGTATAAGCTAGATAGCTTGCTTTTTACTACTCTTTTGCATTGTGAGGACTGTTGCAATGGTGTTGTTTGTGTTGTTACATATGACTCAAATTTCTTAACCGTGGCCAAACTTGTTACATAATGATCACTACCCCCCACCCCCGCAATAACAGTATACACATCCTTTCAGCACAGGAAAATTTGAGGAATACAAAAATGCCACCCTTTCTTTTGTAGGAGATTGTTTTAAAATGTTTTGACTGATGTACTGAAAGACAAAAAATTAATTAGTTTGAACACCCTGCAAGGCGTATTACACCAAGCGGTGCAGCTGAGTGGGCAAGCGGCATGACCTTTTTCCTTTATAGTGGCAACTGAAAGCAAAATACGTTTTTTGGGTTGACTTATTACATGTGAGTTGACCAGATTTGAACACTTGGGACCAGTTGTCTCCTGGAAATATACAAAGAGAATCAACGTGGTATGAGTTAAGATTAGATAGGCCTTGTAGTGCTACCCAAGTAAAAAATACCCTTACAATGATATGTAAGAGGTCATACTGTTATTTTAAATCCACTTGGTCCAGCTAGCAAACTACAAAAGTTGTATGTACCTGTGCCATGGGCATGGTACGTTCCTCTTGTTGTGGTTTTTAATGTGTGCACCCAAAATGTTGAATTGTCACAAATTACTCTCAAAATGTAAACGAGTGGAAAATCACCCAATCCCCAAATGAGTGTGAAGATTTTGTAAACCACTCCAAAATAGAGATAACCGATATCAGTATTTTTGAAAGGGGCAGATTTGACCCTTATTAGGTATCAGATAGGTAACAGAAAATTCTCATGTTTTACTGATCTTCAATACCAATAAAATGATATCAAAGAGGTACAAACTTGAATTAAAATTGTTCGAAACAGGAGGCCACCAAACGGTGTGAAATTGAATTGTGAACAGATAATGTAAAACTGAATTATCTTATGTACACAAGATTATGTTGTTCCCTAAAGCGACGAAAAAGAAAACCCTGTTTGACGGGCGGCGGAACATTTCGATATTTTAGGGTTGGTCGTTCGGGCGAATTTTTTTTTTTAAATTTTTGTTCTCTGGAGCTCAAAATGGATCCACATAGCCCAAAAATCTGAACCCCCAATCAATGGAGAGAAAAATTAAGATTTCTTACAAACATATTTTCTAAAAATAATTTGCCAAAAGTGATAAAATTTGGCTAAAAACAGCTGATTTTAATGATTTTTGGAAAACTCCTAAAAAATAAAAAAATGCAAATCTGAAAAATCAGGGGTCGGTCGGGCCCCCGTAAAACAGGGTTTTTTATTTTCGTCGCTGCTAACTACTATTTCGCCTTTTTGTGGGTTACACCTAAATCGATCTGCTACTTTCTGGGCTTCTGGCTGTCAAAAATACAATAAACTTGTAAGAAAAATACAGTTCAGTAGTTGTACTTGAGAGTGCTTTCCACTTACAAAAAAGAGTGATTCCACTCGTTGCTGGGAGTAAATGAGGGACAACACACGAAAATGAATGTAAATCCACTTTTTTGGAGTGATTTTTACTCTTTTGAATGGAAATTGGTCTTTTAAGTACAAACCACCCATCTTAGAATGGGTTCAAAAGAGTGAAATTTTTACTCGTAACATTTAGAGAGTATGTTTCAAATGCATGCAATGGGCCCTCATATTAAGATTTATTAGTATTCACATGATTGGTGATACAATCCAAAAATTATTCAACAAGTAGGGAATGATAACTCATTGAACATAATTAGCAAGAGAGTCAAGAATGGTTGACGGGTAGAGGCTGAACCATTTTTTGAACGTGAACCACTTTATCATAATTGTATACAGAATAGTTTATTGTGCAAATACTAGCGGGACCTCCCCTTTTTTTTCCTAACAAGGAGCATTGATAGCTATTATTTGATAGTGATCACTGGTCATTTAAGCTATTTGGTCAAAATCTTATGAAAATATATGGAATTCTCGGCATTTTAATTGGCCCTTAACATGATTCCAGCATTATGTTTCGCCTCCGTGTCGGCAAGTGTTATTTGTCTCCACACAGATTTTACTGTATGCTCTTTGCTGAGCACTTGTTCATCACCTACATAGGCAAGGATTATGCGGCTTTGTTTATCCGGCATGGAATTCTGTTTTACACAATCGCCTCTTGCCACAAGCGTTGCGTCGGACGTTATATAGGCACTCTGTATTTGCTGCGGTAGTGTTTGCTTTCAGTTTGCGGCACGGGACTATTCCCCCCCCAATCATTCGCCATGTGTCTTGCCGATTGGCGATGAACTAGTATAGTAGTATATTGCCGGAAAGGGGTTTATTTCCATGATTGGAAAAACGCACTAAAATCTTATTTCAATTTATCCTGTATAAGAATATGAAATAAGAAATACAGAAAATACTGCTTTTTCTGTTATATTTTGTGTCGCAATTCATGCAGGCCCTTGTCTTTTAAAAATTCCTACTGTGACTAAAATTAAAAACAGCACTTAAAGAGAGTCAGGTGTGCTGTAGGTGTGCATTTTGTATACATCAAATTGTGTATTATTGTTTTCTACCAGGATTTAGGAGTGTGCTGAAAATCGCACACTAAAGACCATTTTAGGTGTGTGATGGTGGGCTATCGCACTCCCACGCCTCAAGACAAGGCCTCTGATAATGTAGTTGAAGTACCACCCTAAAAGTTCAGAAAATATACTTTCATATGTATGATCTGATTAAACATTTTAGCTGGATTGCTTTTATAGAGTTTGATTTGGCCAAATGGGTGTGCCACCTTAAAAAAATAACCTCCTTGAGTCTTGATGTTTTATTCTAATGGCAGGTTTTGTCATTTATGAATTGGATATTATGGCACATTTTTCATGGCTTGTAATTTTTCCACAAATTCATGTTTTGTATAAAAATGATGAGACTCGCCAACCCAATAATAACACACTTTCAATTGTACTTATCTCAAAAATGACTTAACATGTGAGAGCTAGAAACATTATTTTGTAAGCCCATTGTGTACGTGTAAATTAATTTAATATTGGTGACCAACACTGTGGTACTATTTTCACTCATAAACTTCGTTCCAAACCACAAATCATTTGATTAATCGAGAAAGATAACTTTCTTCTGATACAGTACATAAATCTTGACAACTTCCAGGCAACAAATTGGGGCTTATGGGACAACGTTATTAGCGATCGGATCATGCCCCTTTTTAACTGGCGTGGCATTATGTAATCAACAGCAGTTTTCTACTCGTGTGGTAGTCTATAAGGCTAGGCGACAACGTTTGTCTACTGCGGTAGCTTAATACACGAGTACACGATGGGGGCCCCCTAGTTGAGGTGCACGGGTGGCGTGCAGTAGCTCTGAGAGCAGGTTGTCACACATAGGTACTCCCTGATGGTTGACAAAGAGCCATTGTGTGTACACTATACGCTAGCGGCAAAAATACACGGAATTCCGGCCGGCGGTGTAAACTCGTGGGTAGGGATAATCCATGTCTACTTCAGTGGTTAGCTGCGTGATTGGGTAACTACATTTGGTGATATATGTGTTTGCTCTCAAAGGACTTTTGCATTCCCATCAACTTGATAAAAAAGGATTTTGCCCAAGTCGTTCATATTCGCCTCATTTTACAGTATACATTGCAACATGTGCTACTTGTCATGGGATTTTATGGTATTTGGGGATCCTCTGTAGCACACTTTCCTAAATGTCCATAGCAATTTGCTTGTTTTTCAAGAGTAGTTGAATTCTTGATCAAAATTTAAATTTGATTGAAATTTCAATTCTGAAGGGTGAATGAAGGGGAAATATGAATGAATGTTAATAAGTTAAGGGGGAGACGATGGGAATCCTAGTCTCAAAGGGAGATTTTTTTCAGATTGAGATTTGACAAAAGGGGGTCCTCTAAGCCTCAGACTCCAAAAGTGCTTTGTTTCATCTCAATAGGATGAATACTTTTTGAGTTATCGTAAATGACATTGGCTATTACCTTTGCGGTGACGTACATGTTTAAAATTTAGTTGCGTTTTCTTCTTTCTCCATATTTGTTTTTTTCGCAATTTGTCACCACGGGAAACAGGGGGTAGGCACTTCATTTTTTCACACTGTTTTATTTTTTTTCTCTATCTCCAGGAGCACACAATGAACAAAATTAATTTAATTCAACCCTTGGGAACCATGTTCATTTGATCTTTTGAACCAAAACCATAATTATGATTTCTGCTTGTTTAGAAATGTAACCAGGCCTTAACACTGCTTACAATGCTATTATTTGGGTATCTTTTGGTTCATTGACTAGCTTTAAATACTCAGCTCCAAATTGCTTTCCTGTTTCATCTCAATAGGATAATACTTTTTGAGATATTACTGTTCCAGTATTGACACATAGCAAATTTTACAATCAGAGATTGGCGGCCGTTACCGTGGCAACGGGTCACATGTTCCAACATTCCGCATGTTATTTTATGCACAAGGTTTACGGTATGCATATCAACATTAACACTTGAGATCTACTTCAGATTAGTGAGAAAAACAAGTTCTTTGAATGTGTGGTGCTGACTAGGATTTCCCCCTTAATGAGAACAGAAAAATGAATAGTGACTTTACACTCTTAAGATTAAGAGTGAAATGCAAGGTTTCAGATTTGTTTTTTAACTCTCGATAATATATGGAGAGAATGAATTGCTGTTTACAAATCGGATCTGTGCATGCATGTAAATTGTTTCGGTGCTGAAAATTTGTTCTTGTGTGACTTAAATAATTGATTCTATAATTCATGTTTTATACAAAAAGTGTTTATGAATGCAATGGTAAGATATTTTTTTTGATTTCAAAAAATGTGCCATTCAATGAGACACGAATGAAAAACTTGACAGTAGTATTCTAATTGCGTTATTAATTATAGGTTACTAACTCAACTGCCCATTTTCTGTGAGCCAAAAGGGGTAAACACTGCATGCGATGCTGATGAGATTTTGATGTCAGTCCAAATATGCATTAGCTCCACAGAGCGAGTGTATTAAACAAAAGCATCAAAATTTAGTGCAATTGATTTTAAGGTCCTTAGGGTCTTTATTCTGTTCAAAGTTAATAAAAAAGGCCCCTAATTCATCTTGAAATGAGGCTGAACGCTAGTGGTTATACCGTGTTTACAGGCTTCAAATTACCCAGGTACATGTAGTTTTCTCTGTGCATTAACTTTTGTATCCTGCATGCAACGTGTGCCATGAAATTTAAATAATTTAAAACTTTAAATTTAAACAACAGATAACACACTCTTGTGTACATAAATTGATTGTTTCAGTTTCGATTTTATTTCACTGTTTGACCCTCGGTTGGGAACAATTTTTAATTCAAGTTTGAATTAAAACTTGCGCTTTGTATTAATGAATACCAGAAGTCTGATATGAATAAAGGTTCTAAGCAGTAGCAAACCAGGTGCATGTACACTTTTTGAAGTTGCATGCACTTCTAAAATTGTAATTTACGAAGCCTGACCGTGTTGTTCCTCATATGCCCCTACATGTAATAAACGCCCCTTACGATTTTTGAGATAATTCAATAAATGAGTTAAGTTTACCTAAATCACCTGATTTAATGGCTGACTGTTTTTTAATCCGCATCATAATCACTGTGGTAATCAATGGCTTTCTGCTTTCACGGCACTCTAAACTTGGAACCCACCACGTTTGATTATCATAGCCCCTGTTGTTGAAATCCCCAGGCGCGCGTACTGAACACGCTTAAATTAAAAATAAACTAAGGATTTTTTAACTTTCCATTTTTGTACTGTAACAAACGCCCTCTTCCTTTTGAAAAATGTACTTCCCCCGGGGGCGTTATTAATGAACCATACGGTATGTGGATGTAAATCCTAAAATTTGCATTTGGCCTCAAAATGACAAATGCAGCGGCAGATGAAGCCTGGCTCAGGGCAGCAGAGATGCCAGTGAGTGTTTTCTGTACCCAAAAAAAATTGAAAAGCCTGTAAATTTGGGTAAAAATCACCAAAACAGGCTGAAAATAAACTCGGCAAATCCTTGGGAGTAAAAAAAATCTAAAAACTTGGATAAAAGCTGGCATCTGTTACGGCAGGGCAGGCAGTCTGCAGACCATGTGCTGGTTTTTCATTTTTTCTTTTCTTTCCCCCCTCTCTCACTGCTCCAAACTAAAAAATTAAAATAGTCAGATTAATAATTTGGACAAAATTGAACACAACAGTACACGAGCTCTGGTATTAAACTAGTCGATTAATATTTGGGACGGAATCAAACACAGGCGAACGTGGTCTGCCATGAGACCAGGAATGAACATCGCAAACCACTGCCTTTGGTAAATAAACTGTGCAAACCTCTAACTTGTTGTCGTTTACATGGTTATGTGCGTAATCTAATGTTTTAAAAATCCCACTGTAATTTGTGAGGTTGTTTGCACTATTATGCTTGTATAAGGGAGGCATATCCCTGTCCCATGCTTTTTTTCAGAACTTGATGCAAGAATTGGGACAGTCAGTGGGGCCTCCATAGGCTTAGCTGAGTCCCACCAGAAAGACAAACATTTCCTTTGCATTGACAGGAGTTAATTAATTGTATTTATATTTAAAGTTCATCTTAATCTTTGTAATTTACTAGGTACTAAATGAAGAAAATGTGAAAACTCAGTAACTATTTCTGATTTGGTCTGTAGTTAGATCGGCTAACTTTAACCCTGATCTAAAGCCAGTGATATAGCCGGGAGCGGACTGAAGTTAAACCATCGCGGTGAACACAAAGGGGAAGCCCATGGAATCCCGAATCGCAGTTGAAAGACAAACTGCGCAATGCATCTTTAAGATCACTGCACATCGTAGATGACACTGTGCATGCGGAGCGCATCAAAAATTACGCACGGTTGCAATGCAGATTTGTTGAACCCACAGACGTCCGCTCCCAGCTACATGCTTCTAGCCGTTAGCAGAGCGCGATGTAAAACAGGTGCAAAAGTCGAGAGAATCACCGAATCGATTCTCGTAGAATCCAGATATGAGAAATCAATTTCTTCCATTGCATCCTGGAGATGGAATTTAGTATTCTGCCACCACTTAAAATCGGCACCTTTAACATGCGGTTATTCCGTTAAGGCCCTTGAGTGAAACTCATTAGGAGTTTTCTCGTCACATTTTTTTCCAGCCCATAAGGAGGGAACATTTCATATTCATTATTGGCTACTGCGTATTTTACAGTGAAATGAACCTACAAGGGATCGACAAAATACAAAACAATATTGGGTCATTTGAGACTCATTTCCGAGACTTCCGAGATAGGTTTCCTTACCAAAAATTCCCATGATAAACTGAAAGGTGATGCTTGAACAGAATTCAAAATAATTAACTATGTTCAGAATAATGCCGGGCGAGGGAATGAGAAACTATAATCGAGCTTTCAAGGGTCTAACATTGCCGAATTCATAGCCTGTGGCAGAATACTAAAATTCTTTCCAATTATGTCGTAATGTTGTCATTTCCAGTAAATTTTGATTTTCGCAAAGCTTTCACAACGAATTTGCACCCCCTGTAAAATCCGCTTGATGATGTAAAGGGTGCTCATCACATCTCATGGGCGCTCACAACATTTCAATCAATTCTTCCAATTCAAGCATCAATATCACCAGCCAGGTGTCTGAGGCTGAGCGATTGAGTTGAAAACGAATTCAACTTGCTTGCGATCGGTTGTATATGCTTCAAGTTATCCGCTGATTAGGTATCGGCAGTCACTTTCACTTTCCTAATCAGCGACGGAAGTGTCACAAAAAAAACGCTACAAACGCCTTTCTTTTGCAATTGATCAGAAAATGTTATGATCAGTCATGTACACTGTCATGGGCATGAGGGTTATTATATATTTTTAAGCATGACACAGAGCAGAGCATGACATGAACACAAGTGTAGCTTAAGTTAAAGACACTATCAGTGATTAAAAATATTTGAAATTTGCAGGAATAATCCGTCTAAGTGAAGGATAAGTCCGTAAAATTCTCATTCATGTTACCTTTTCCAGCTGTAGAATTGACAAAAAAGGAAGAAAACGGCAGTGTCCAAGAATCGATGCTCCTTCAATTACTTGTTGTAGTAAGTGGCCGATCGGACAGTAATGAATCATCTCCGATTCCTGTCCCTTTATTAGGTTGCTTCTGGTCTTTCATTTTGCAGGTATGTTAGGAATACATTGTACTTGTTACATACATGCAAAATCTCTGATTTTTGATGATTGTTTTCCATTTGCTGATTTAGCAATCACTGATATTGTCTTGCAGTCATGCAAGAGAGGACTTGACTTGACTGCCCTAGCCCAAGCAAGAGTTAGTCCAAATAAGCATTCATTGCACATCACTTTCAGATTAGAAATTAGGCTAACAGGTGTAATATTCAGAAGTTTTAGTATGTGTTGGTAGCACACTGCATGCCAATATTGTGCTTTTTGTCTGCTGTCGCAATGAATCAACAATTGGTGATTAATACTATTATAACTAACAACATTGTGACTCGGTCTCAGTTTCTGTCTCAGCATTGTTAACCTATGAATGGTACAAAACCATTTCTGGGTTTCAAGTGCACGTAAATTAACCGTAAAACAAAATGAAAATTGGACGTGTACCACATTTCAACTTCAAAAGCACATTTGACGTACATACTTAATCCTGGAATATCGTCAGTAATAATACACCATCAAGTCACGATCATTTGGGATGATCTGCATTGGTTTGATTTGGATGGTTTATATATATAAATTCCTGTTAAATAAAGTTTAAAAATTAATGAAATAAACTATTTATCTCCTCCGTACCTTCGGGTCCTTACAGGTTAACCTGTCAACGAGACGACTAAATAACCACTTGTATCGTGGACGCCGTTACCACGTAAAACAAATTTGTTGCACTGTTTACACCGCTAATTCGCAAATATTATCAAAATACTAACGAATTCCTAAATCAGTTCATACGAATGGTTTGAAATTTATAAATAAAAATATTCTATTGGTGATTTTTTCAGAGGTATTAGGTATTACAAGGAGTTCTTTGTCTGAAAACACCAAAAAGAACTTGAAAACCAAAAATTCCTAAAATCCAATGACATAACAATTTAGCCTAACAGTTCCACGTCACAAAATTAACTCTCATCGATACGAGGTTCAATTTATAGGGGTAAAAATAAAGCGATCTCTAAAATCGCGAATACAATAATAATTTTATTTACGTCATTGTAATAAACAGCAACGACACGTCATAGCTCATTTGCATAGATGTAACCACGAAGTTTACCCCAGGGATCCTAAATAAATAGGATAGGACCACTCGATTCAGCAGAATGGGATGCTTACTGCACACTGATCTGCATGAAACTGTAGCTTATAGTTCGCCAGTCCTGCGTGGCGCTATTACTCTACGTCATCCCCCGGTTGACGTCAGGTGTGACGTTTTATGCATACTAATTATGTCTTATCGAAAATGTGGCCTCTATCCCATTCGATGGAATTGTCCATGGGCATTTTGTAACACAGTGTCATCCGCCTGGTACCCCATCGCAATCCACCCAGCGGGTAGTTACCACGTAGCTACTACTCCACGACATTACAGACAAAAGCCGCTGTGGTACACTAATAACTTCTATGCTGCAAAAAGACCGGAATGCCGCCGGCGAGTGTACGTCTAGTGGGTAGGTAATCCGTGTCTACTCGTTGGTAGCTGTGTGGTCACTACCATGAAGAATTGGGTGTGTAGACTTGGCTGCTGTTATCTAACTCTATGCTTCTATGACTGAAAGTAATGCAAGTGAATTTGTTAGAATGTGGACACTAAGTGCCTGTTACATGTTTCTAAATAAGTGAAATAACTGTTAAATATGAAGTTTCTTAGTACAAACATTTGACCATATATCTTAGTACAGATTCCAAGATCTAAATTTACAAGACTTAACCACTCCAATTTGACTAGAATTCTCCTAAGATCATATTTTACTTGGCACCTCGGTCCCAAAGAACACTGCGATCACTTCAGAGATGGGACCTTGCATTTTTTTTTCAGTTGCCCCTTTACCCACAAAGCATATAAATTGGCTCATGCAAAATGGATTTAATAGTCTGAACTACTGTGCTTGTTTCATACACTATTGATATAATATCATTTTCAAATGAAGAGGCCTGTTTATTTGGTTAAATCTAAACTAGAGGAAAATCTTCCCCGCAGGTTGAATATCACAGATAAGACATAATTTCATAGTTGGGCATTGTTATCTCTCACTACACATTACTAATCAAAACTAGAGCTACCACAAGGATCTGTACACAGGGAAACCATTTATCATTATTGTTGCACCATTATGAGGAGCGGATATAGAAAGCTAGCATCAATAAGGCATAATGATAGTGATGTGGACCTGACCCAGGGAAAGGACTCAGATATTTACTATAATAAATTTATATGTTATTTATTACCAAGGAAAAATTTGTTTAATCCATTTAGTGGTCTTAAATTAAATCATCTGACTGCACAATCCAATGGTCCCAATTTTGTGTAAACAATATTTTTATTAGCGATTATTCTTTTAACTGAAAAGCAAGATACATTTTGCTAGTTCCCCATTATCTTGGGCCCCTGTAATGTGGAGTCCCTAAGAGTTGCTCCCTATGCAGAGTCGCAAACTTGCCGAGAATCAAGCAAAATTTGCACTGCATATGAATGAAAAAAAACTTCAATTGAACAGAATTTATTATATGACTCTAAAATTACATTCATGTATAAAACAAATTCAAATTTGGACCACATGACAAAAGCACACAAGCATGCTACACACACACACACACACCCTCCCAACACCCCTCACACACACACACACACACACAACACAAACCACATGCTCTCTCCAAAATAAACATACACACATGCAGATGGCACAGTAACCTCGTGCCTACAAAAGGACAAAAATACTGCAAGTTACACTTGTAAGGTCTCCCCCCCTCCCCCACCAGGGCATTTTAACAAAATAGGTCAAAGAGCCATCTGCATACATCTCGAATATTCTTGGCCAGTGATTCCTGTATGACTTAATCGTCAACGTAAAGAACGAGCATAACGTGT
The DNA here is from genome assembly GCA_023653785.1 of Ophioderma brevispina. Classification (NCBI taxonomy): domain Eukaryota; kingdom Metazoa; phylum Echinodermata; class Ophiuroidea; order Amphilepidida; family Ophiodermatidae; genus Ophioderma; species Ophioderma brevispina. The sequence goes on from JAMKCH010050951.1 coordinate 69,617, forward strand.
TTGAAAAACCGGTTAGGTTTAAAAATATATTTCACACGATTCAAGGAATCAAGATCACAAAACATGAAAAATAGAGTTTCACAAAAATATGACCTTGACCTACAGATTTTTTACTTAACCCAATGTAGGGTTCCACGAAGGTCCTGAGTCAATTTTTTTAGCTTCATTACCCTCTTGTCCACATTAGGATTCTCATTTTACAATCAACATTTATCCCTGTTTCAGAGGAAAAATACTCCCACACACACAGTCAAATAGTCATAAAAACCATGTTTCCTTAAAGGGATTAGCAGCGATTTGTTAATCCGAAACATTTAAAAAACATAAAAATTCGTAATTTTATATTTATGTTAACTGGCATGGATATGCGAACATAACCTGCAAGTGGTTGGCTTGAAAGCCATGTATTAAAGACAGGAGTACTTTCATCCAACTCTATCCGCAGCATTAATGGTTGAGCTTCTTCCAATCCAGCTGAAATAGAACAAAGATGGTTTGAAATATGGTAATGCCCTCTACAATCATGCAGCCTAACAATTGATCCATGCCTGTCTTGGGCATCATCAAATCCAGAGACTATCTGTTCTACTCTGGATATGAGCCATCATTCTCCGTTCGAGTTGCAGGGCAGCTGAAGTCAGGAAAAGCTGAAGTCAGGAAAAGCCCCTGGTTCTGGAGATCCCAGGAGAAGCTCAAGCATGGGGGTGAGTGCATCATTGACCAATTGCACCATATCTGCATGGGTATATCTGGATAAATGAACGCATTCCAGAAAATGGACAAAATCTATCATTCTTACCAGCCCAGAAGGAAACCATCACCAAGTGTGAGACTACAGGACCATCAGCCTGATTAACCATTCCACAAAATTCTTCTGGAATTATAAGGAGCCGGATTAAGCCCTATGTAGAAGCCTTTCTAGCAGAAGAACAATCGGTTCAGACCTTGCCGCTCCACAATTGAACAAGTCTTTGCCCTGAAGCAACCGCCTAGAGAAGAAAATGGTAAGGTTTTTGCTGTCTTCATTGATTACAAAGAATGCATCTAAAAGATCGAGTATGATGGCACGATGGCCTCTTTACAGTGATGCTTCATTATGGTGTGCCTCAAAAACTGATCAACATCATCGAGGAGATCTCTATACCAAGGCTAAAAGCTGCATCAGACTTAACACACTCTTACGAGTGGTTTTTGAAACAACTATTGGCGTTCGCCCTGGATGTCTTCTATAACCAGACCTCTTCAACCTATTTCCCGAATACATCTTAGCAGAAGCCTTTGATACCTGTAAAAACTTGGGCATAAACGTGGATGGCGATAAAAAACAAATTAAAAGACCTCCGTTTTGCTGACGATATGCTCTCACTCTGACCAGAGGACGACTGCAAACCTTGATTGAGCAAGGGCTCATGCTAGCAAGAAAATATGGGATGAGATCAGTATACTAAAACAAAGCTATTGTATTCTTCGTGATGCCCAGCTCCCAGTAAAGATTCACCTTGATGGTACACCACTTGAACAGGTTAACAGATTCAAGTGTTTGGGAGTAACGCTAACACCATCAAACGACTCCACCCCCGAAATCAAAAGGCAGATTATTATTGCATCAACAGCACTGAGGAAATTGCGGAGAGTCTGGAGTGATAAAGACATCTCACTCTCCACAAAATTACGACTTGTTAATTCCCACTAGTCACCCAGTGTTCTGTAATGGCTCTGAAACCTGGACCATCAACAAGAAAAAAGACATGAAGCAGTTGGAAACATTTTGAGATGGCGATGCTACACAAATCCTTAATATCAGCTGGAAGGATACGATCCGGAATGACGAAGTTCTGTCAAGAATCTCCTCCTGCCACTTTCAACCAAAAAGGGTCCTAGCTCGCATCACTGACTCGCAGCTGACATGGTTTGGTCACTTGTGCCATGAACAACATCCGCCTACCCAACGCATTTTTATGGAAACTGTCGGCAGGCCCAACATACAGGGAAGACCAATGAAGAGATGGGAAGATGACATCATGTGGGCACCACCTTCCACAAGCATCTTTGTAAGCGCAGATAGGAATGATGTCAATTTGTTTTGAGGAGCCAACGTCCTATGGGACATGGTCATAGATAGTAGATAGATAGATAAAGAAAAATTTCAAGATAGATAGATAGTACTTTCTATCCAATTCTGTATTTCTATACGTGCATATAAAAAATCTGACTTGAGATCAAAAAAAGCCTTCCCGGTGAATATCACGAATTTTCAGCGTGATATTGTGCACCCCTATCAAAAGAATTTGATCTCAAACACAAACATTATTGATTTTGTTTATTCTGTACTGCTTAACCACAATCAGCCTGTTTAGTGTAGCTTTGTGAGGGCATCGCTGTATGTCTATTTGCAGAAGTCGGTCATGACAATTTCCTCAAATGCTTCATTTTTTCACTATTTGGTGGTTTGTTTCTGCATTTAAGCAGTTATATGGATTGTACACACTTATCCCTGATTTTTAAGTTAAGATGCATTTCCCCATTTTTCAATTTCTTGCATTATCGCTCTAATCCCTTTAACCTGACCCAACTGACACACTTAGAATTCGACACCCTTCACGGAATAAACCTTTAAGGTTATTCCGTTAAGGTTTCCGAATCCATAAGTGTTCAGCCAAATTGCAGATGAGGCAGGTTACGGAAAACTCCCCATAAAACACAAACATTAGCAAACATTTCTTTCAAATGGGGTCCCAAGAACCCCACATCACAAGTTCTGCAACAAAATGAGGCTATCAGTAAAACAAATTGATATTCCCTACTCAGCCAAATCACCATACATTTAAGCATCATAACACGTCAAATTATTCCTACAAAATATTCTTTGCTATGTGGTCATTTTGACGCCATCTCCTATCTGCTGGACACCCAACCTATGTAATGATGCATTAACTTGGCGCGATAAACTCACCTTTGCCGCACATGGCTGTTGAGCAAGAGTGCCCGATCCCAAAGGACCGTAACCTACATATGTTGCAGTTGTTTTGACATTTGTTATCTGAGGACAAATATTATTTTTTGAAGCAATGGAAGCTATCAAGCCACGAGGCATATTTTCTAAAGTTGCAAGTCAACACACCCAAGCCCTTTGATACATCTTTTTCTTTGTGAATTCCAAGAATGTTTGATATTGAAATATGATTTTGTAGTTTAAATAAATATTAGCACTATCATGATTCATATGTGCTGACCCACAAGAGCAAGTGTTTACTGGAGAGGTAGTTTTTAATTTTAAATTCCACTTGTCAAGTTTTTATGTTTAGGAAATATTTTGAATAATATGTTCTCCACATTTTCATTTTGGATGATTGCCTCCTGCCTCCCTATTATCCTATTATAAAGTTGTTTAATGGAATTGTTAGTATTTTTTATATTGATTGAAATGGTTAAGGTATCTTGGCATTAAATTGTTCCAGATTTCTCAAACTCAGTGGCAGGGTGTATGGCATAAGAACAAGGCGAACTTGTAATTACGCGATGCGTAAAATATGTTCCCCGCCGAATGTCGCGACCACTAAGCATGTCGATAAATGCAACTACAATTTATAATGTCTACAATATGACCCCCACCATCCGCCTCCCTGACAATCCCACCCATCCCCCTTCCCACACCACCCGTCCCCCTCACCAACACCCCGCCCGTCCCCTCCCCGACAGCACCCCACCCCGAACCCCCACCCACCCACCCCTGTACACCCCCCCTGCCCTCCACCCAGCAGCACCCCACCCCTTCCCTCCCCGAGACCGCCCCCCACCCCTCCCCCCACTCCCATGACACCCCACCCCATTTACCGCTTACAACAAAATTACATTTTAAGCTCCCACATCAAAGCATATTGAAATATCGCATGAAACTTTAAAGCTCGTGTGAATTGGGGTCAGGTCATTCAATCAGGTTATAACTTTAATATAACTACTCGGTCCATCCCCCTTAAAGGCCGACTCAGAGATTTCCTGAGAGGGCGCCTCAATTTCCAAAATCGTGTTTTTTGCATGTAACATCATTCTTGTCATATACTAATCCACTGTGTGAAATGCTAAGCTTAAATCGAATTCCTCATATAGAAAATCACTCACGTTGTTATAAAATTCGGATCCGGAATTTTGTTATACACAGGTATCTATGGGACCGTAATACTACACATACTGTTTACTGCGTCAAAACGAAAATCCGATTCATCTCAAATTTCGGAATTGTTGCATTTTAGGTTTTACTATCTTTAGTTCTAGTTGACTATTTTTCCATTGATTACACCAAAAAATAATATTCGAATCTCTGAGTCAGACTTTAAACTCAGAAACAGCCTACAACATGTGACAGAACTTCAAACATTGTTTATGTCAGTAAAACATGCCATTTTATAACATTCACATGCACACAAAACAGTCGTTTGACAGCACTTGCTGAGGAAAACTAACTTAGAACTTTAAACTTAGTAATGTGGCATGTTTGCTTTCACTTGCCAAGTCTTTCAATCAATTAAAAATATTGTGATGTATGGGACCAAATTTTGAAAATTTCTAACAACTTTTATACAAATGCCATTGCTGACATTAAACAGTGCATCATCAGTGCATCAATATAAGTTCTCTTGTGCCAGGAGGTGGCAAATCCATTTACAAATATATCCACATCATCAAACATGGTAATCGACAGGATCGATGTCCAATTTACTCTCTTTATGGATGGGCAGAAAATTACTGGAATCACACACTCAGCTGCAACATTTTAACAACAAAGTACCCCCTGCTGTGGTTGACTGTTAAAATTCTTCAGTGGAGGGTTTATTCTACTGATAACATAAATCTCTTAATTGTTGGATGGTGATTTGCAAAATTCCATTTTATTGAACAATTAGTAGTATGCGATGCCTTATTTATGGGTTAAAAATCTGCTCTTTTTAGGTTCAATTTTACAAGTCTGAGGGCACGTGTGGTCCAGGTGATACAAGAGCTGACTCATGATCTGAAAGTTATGGGTTCGGCCCACAATGCGACCAATATGTTGTGCACTTGGGGCAATGAGGCCAGCGGTTTTAAAGTGCTTTACCAAGTGATATTTGGCTAGCTGTTATGGGAAACATCTAAGGCTGATAAGGTGAAGCGAAATGATTGTGACGATTTCCTGATGCGTGTATAATACTATATGGCAAGAGCCCTTTGGAACTTTTTTGAAAAGGTGCCATACAAAATGTGATATTATTTATTATTAAGTCTGACAGGTAAAATACCAAATTACTGAAACCTATAGGAACTGGGACTAGGTTGTCTTGAAAGCAATTTTTGTCCAGCTGATGGCTTTTCCTCAGAAAAGCTGTCTTTTCTGGATTTTTTGGGGTCTTTCAGATTTTTGATTAAGCGTCATGGAACGCTGGTTTTGGGTTTCCCACTTAATTTCTGGTACATGTTTTTGTAAAAATTGCTATCGGATTCAGAGGTTATGTCACATTGCTAAAATATAACTCCCATATTGAACAAGAATGTTACATGTGTCATTGTGGCTTGAAAAAAAGTCATAAGAAAAAAAATAGCTACCCTGGGCATGGCTGGACTTGTGAAACATTTTCCCCAAAAATCGCAATTATAAAACCTAACAGGGATCCTTTATTGTGCTCTAAAAAGTAGGACCCTTATTCTACATTTTTCAAGTTCTCCCCTCCCCCGGTCCGATAGTCCATTTCTCTACTCCGTGCAGTGATGTCACAACCTGACGCAGCCTTTACGCACGCGTCAAGATATGCCGTCTGTGTGTGCCGGCGTGTTACAAATGCCTTCGTTTTAAACCACGCACGGGTTACTGTGCGACCGTCAAATCTCGCGCTGACGTCACGCACGGAGGTAGGCAAATTGGCGTATGCAACTGAAGCAATGATGTATGGTAACATTTTTTTGCCTATTAGCTCCTTTACGGCAAAAAGTTCAAAACATCAAGCCGAAGTCTGCAAAGATAGGCGATTAGAGGCCATTCCCACACAGTCTACATACATATAGCCCAATTACTATTTTTTCATGAATACACTTGTATAGCCTAATTACTATTTTTTGCATATGTGCGCGTATAGCTTTGAAGTGCTACTTTTTATGTATATGGCGTACACAAGCAAATATCCTTCACTACACCACTCACTGTAAGATATTATACAACGCACCCCTTCGTTTTTTCGAGATATTGTCAATACAATAATGCCAAAAGGCCAACACAAGTTTCACATCTTCAGGTCATCCATAATATTGAGAGTGTTACCATGTTCACAATGTTTCCCCATTGTAACATACTCTAGTGATTGAGTTTGTATTTACAGTAAGTGAACAGGCCCTTATTTTCACCATTCTTCTCGCTAATAACAAATGCACTGATTCATCAATAATAACCATCACATGCATTCCCAATGACTCTCTATAAACCAACAATGACAGGTTCATAAGTGTTGCCACAGAGAAGCGACATTTAAAGCCCCTTTGGCAGAGTGGTGTTTGCTCGTTCTTTAAAAACCGCAGGAAAAATGTTTCCGATAAAAGCTGTAATATCTGTATGTGATATGCAATAGAAGCCATCAAGACCAAGTAATTTTCATGGTTTTCGCTTTTACTGTCTTCCTCTAAGGATCTGTTTATCTTAAAGTGGAATTAAACCCCCTTCAAGATGGCTACAAAATAAACTGAGGAGAAATTACTTTCAATATGGCTTTTTGTTTGACGACAATTGGAGCTTTCCCCGTTCAAAGTTTATGATCGAAATGTATTAACTCGGCAAATGAAATCTCTAATCATATTTTCTATGTATTTATTGTTTTCTCATCGGCGATTTCATTTTTCCACTTAAAAATTCATATCTCAAAAGTAAATAAGCTTTTGATCTCTAGTTTCCCAATTATTTGTGAAAATTGAAGCACTTGTTTTCATACCAATACTAGACATAAAATAGCATTTCTAAAATATACTAAAACTTAAAAACAGTGTTTTTCTTATAGACTACATTGCCGATATCCTCGAAAGTGGAATTTTTAAAACTTTAAAAAAAAAAAAAAAAAATGATTTCTCAAAAACGATTGATCTTAGAGAGATGGGGTAAAAGTAAATTAAACATACTAATGGACTATGCATTGAACTAGAATAATGCCACTAGCCCTATGGGAACATTGGTTTTAGGGAATCATGTCAAGAAAGGAAACATAATTATTGTTGCTAACTGTGCACCAACGATCCCCTTAAATCAAGTTATCACTTGTCAAGTGGCCTTATTCTAGTTCAATGCATGTACTATAATTATGTTTTAATTTGCTTTTTATCCCATCTCTCTAAGATAAATCGTTTTTGAGAAATCCTTGTTACAAGGATGACAGTTCCTTAAAATTCACTTTCGAGTTATCGGCATTTAAGTCTAGAACCACTGTTTTTTAAGTTTTAATATATTTTAGAAATGCTATTTTACTTTTCTTTCATTGTAAAAAGTTCTTCAATTTTCACAAATAACTGTGGAAACTAGAGCTCAAAAGCTTATTTACTTTTGGATATGGAAAAAATTTGTTAAGTGGAAAAATTAAATAATCGCAGCTTGAGAAAACAATAAATACATAAGAAATATGATAGGAGATTTCAGTTTGCGACGTTACAGTTTCGACCATAACTTTTGAACGATGCTCTGAATTGTCGTCAAACAAAGCAATGAAAGGTAATTTCTTCCTCAGTTTCAATTTAGATTTTATTTTAGCCCTCTGAAGGGGTAATTCCACCTTAAAGGTTGCATTCATGATCCTTTAGTAGCGAACATCTTGCCTTAATTCTCTGCTGCTGTGAAACATGCGCTTTTGTTTGCCTTATTCAGTCGCAGAGAAAAGGTACATGTATATACGTCCAAGTACGTAATACATCATATTTCCCCCAAATGCAATCAACTTTTTAAAGAACTACATAAGGTTTTAACATTTCACACGGGGACGTTTATTTTTACAGTTCTGAAGCTGCATCTTCACTACATTGAGTTTTTAAAGCTTAAATCAAACCAAATGCATGTGTGGATTTTGGATATCTTTTTCAAATAAAAGATATTAGAAATATTATATCGTCCACAGTGATTTTTTTTTCAATCATTAAATTTCGACACATGAAAAGCAAAATTTTGACACACTAATTGTGTTTAATAATGTTGGTTTGGCCTAATTTCTAAAAATTACTATCCGTTCTCGTCTCAAACTAGAATCCTTTTTGTAATTCTTTATAATTTGGTGACGTAAATTACGTACTTGCATTTAGACCTACAAGTACCTATTGTCTGCACTGATATTGGTCCATGACCTGTCATACCACTTGGACACTGCTCACCTTACATTTCCTCTGCAAAGCTTATATGTCCAAATATCTGTTGATGCTAATGATGCCAGCGTTTTGATGCTGCTCATCATCACAGCCCTGTTTCGAACTCGTTCTGCTGGGACAATTAAGCAATCAAAACTGCCTTTTGTTTTCACTTTCAAAGTGGATTCGTGCCATATAACAGGTAAGAAATCTATTGAGGTCTTATCTATATGAAATCCCTACATAGGGCACAATATAGGGATGCACCAAAATCTCTCATCGCACCTTTAAGTGCAATATTGCTCAAATATACTTTTCTTTTTATGATCCTAAAATTTGTAGTGTACCTAATTGCATAAAATTAGCGGGGGATGGCCTGATTTAAGGATATAAATTTTTCCATCTTACTAAATGATTGGCCTTCACTACCAAATCCATCTGTAAAGTTTTTCGCACCGATTTTCATCCGTTTTGATGCGAGAACTAAAAATGTGATTTTGGTAAGCAACCCCCCCCCCATAATTACTGTGTAAAATTAATATTGGTCGACCAAATGGGCCCATTTTAGCTCATAACTTCCAACCTGAAATTCTTTGGCTGTAGATTTCACAAGGGTAATAAAAAAATAGAAGCTTTCTTCTGATCCCAAATGTTGACCACTTCCGGTAAAATCTGGGGCCTTCTGGGGATGAGGCTATTAGCGATCGACCATTTACCTGTAATGTTTCGATACGTTAAAGTGTGATTTCTCTGTTTTTAACCAACTCTTTTCAAATTTACCATCATTTTACCAAATGTTCCATATTTTGATGTTAATAAGTCTGTGTTTGCCATGGAATATGTCAAGAACGTTAATTTGATATTAACGCACATATTTGAGGTATAGGGTTCTTGATATTATGTATCCCCAAAACTACATATTTATGCAAATTAGAATATCAACATTTGTTTGCCATGCAACAGTAGCAAGATCTGCACCCAAATTTTAAGTTTGGCCCATACTTTTGATATTGGATATTAATTCTGTCACTGATTTATTTAAAAAGATCTATCCAAATGCTCCTTCCAGTTCCCCTTAAAAGTGCACAAAGATGACCTGTTTTTATTGGCTACTTTGATGTTATCTCATCTCAAGTAATGAGCCATATACCCTAAGACCACGCCAACTTGCATGTGTTCACTAACATCTATCATGAATATACTTAACTAATGATAGAACATGTAATGTTTTGAAATGCCATCTCTGCACTCTATGTGAAAAACTTGCACAAATATGACGAGCATCTCAATTGGTCCCACAAGGTCGGACACATTCTGCCGACACATCATGCCTCGGTTTATACAATCGGGTCATTAGTCTCTTTCTATTTCCTCTCTGCAACGAAAACTTATCAAGATAATTCTTGGCAGTCAAGATGGATAAGATATTCAATTTTCTAGGCCTCTGAAAACGATTCATTGTCATCTTGGGGATAATGACCCTGTAAATAAACGACCGCAAAGAAATTCAACATGAGATATTGTTTTTGAAGTTTTCAATCAATATTAACGGAGGAGGAGAGTGGAATTGACTGTCACGAGCGTCACGTTCTTTGCCGTCCATTAGACGCTATGTGGATTGATTTAATTAGACGTTTATTTTGGACATCCTTGAACATTAAATTTTTTTGATGGTAAACAATTTAATGTACTACACTTGCGGGAATTGAAGAAGCTCTTAAACTTTTCCCTTCAACAGAGATTCCTATGGGGAAAAACAGAGCCACCAATGGTGACTGTAAGCTCAGCAGGTTTAGTATGCACCACCACTCTGGGGGCAAACATTTTCTATTTTGCAGATATTAATCTTGAGAAGGCCCCCAACATGATCATAAGTAAGAGACATTATGAGTAGGCTATCCAGTTTTACATTATATTCACCAAATTATTGATTATAACAATGATTTTGCCAAGGAATTTATAATTTCCAAGGAATGCCCCTTTAATCAGTCTAATAGGATCTTTAACTTAAATCTATGAGCACCCCATATGGGCGTTTAATCAATGTTTCTTATGAGCATTGTCGGTATTAGTAGGAAAGATTTGAGGCACAAGAGGGAATTTATAGATTTTTTTAAAAGAATGCCCTTTTAATCGGACCATGCGACTTGACCCAAATTCTATAACAACACCCTATATGGGCCTTTGGGTCAGCGGTTCTTCTAAGTTTCAGTGATTATAGCAATTGATTGTGGCACAAGAAGGAATTTATAGATTTTCAAAGAATGCCCCGTTAATCGGATCAAGTGACCTCCGGACCAAATCTGTGGAACACCCCACATGGGCTTCGATCAGTCATTATTCTGAAAGTTTTTCGCTGCAATCGGCAAGGTTGGCAACACCCCCCCCCCCCCCCCCCTTGACGCATTTAGGCAAGTGTGCCACAGCAGTTTTCATTACTAAGTCTAGTAGATTATAGCAATTGATTTGATTGCTACAAGATGAATTTCATGATATTTTCAAAAATGCCTTTTAATCATGTCTACATGATCTTGATCAAATCTGTGAACATCCATCATGGATCTTGGTCAGCGTTCTTCTAACAAGTCTAGTGATTAGAAAAAAAATTGATTTGATGCACAATGAAGGAATTTAAAGATTTCAAAACATGCCCCTTTAATCGGTCCACATGACCTTTGCACCCAAATCTGCGAACCCCCCACATGCGACTGGGTAGCAGTTCTTCTGACAAAGTCTAGTTATTAAGCCCAATTGATTTGTGGCACAAGAGGAATTGATTTTCAAAGAATGCCCCTTTAATCGGTCCACATGACCTTTGCACCCAAATCTGCGAACCCCCCACATGCGACTGGGTAGCAGTTCTTCTGACAAAGTCTAGTTATTAAGCCCAATTGATTTGTGGCACAAGAGGAATTGATTTTCAAAGAATGCCCCTTTAATCGCCCCATGTGCGACCTTTGATCCTTATCTGTAGAACACTTCATATGGGCCTTGGTTCAGGATAGAATAACAGGAAAACGCGTTCTTCTGCACCAAGTGTAGTGATTATAGCAATTGATTTGCCTGGCACAAGGAGAATTTATAGATTTTCAAAGAATACCCCTTTAGAGTGCACGTGACCCTTGTGACCCAAATCTGTGAACACCCCATATGGACCTTGGCTGCCGTGGTTCTTCTAAACCAAATCTAGTGAATTCATAGCCCAATTGATTTGTGAAACCTACAAGGAATTTATAGATTTTCAAAGAATGCCCCCTTAATCGCGCCCACGTGACCTTTGACCCACAACTGTGAACACCCCACATGGGCCTTGGGTCAGTGTATTCTCGACCGATTTTCGCTACTAAGTCTAGGATTCTATAGCAATTTATTGTGGCACAGAAGGGAAATTTATAGATATAAAAGGATTATGCCCTTTTAATTGGCCCACGTGAACCTTGACCCAAATCTGTGAACACCCCATATGAGGACCTTAGGGTCAGACGGTTGTTTCGGACCAACTCTAGTGATTAGCAAAAAACCCCTAACATTGATTTGTGCGCCAAGCAAGCGAATTATAGATTTTCAAAGAATGCCCCTGTTAATCGGCCACGTGAAACTTTGACCCAAATGGTGAACAACCCACATGACGCATGCATGCATCAACGATTATTCTGACCGATTTTCGCTGCAATCGCCAAGCGTTTGGCCAACAAGGACGCATTATGGGATGGATGGAGGATGGATGGATGGATGGATGGAGGTATGGATTGGATGGATATAAGTATGCGAGTAAGAGAGCTACTTTCATTAAAGGTGCACTACCTGATCCTCAGCCAGACGTTAGGTCACCGATAACATTATTTTCTTAATCACTCAATGCCAAACAGTTACCTGGTGACCCATGCTGTACTTTTTTGAAAGCCCCCCCAAATCAGTCATTTTTTCTTATTTTATGGACTACTGATATCCCCCCTAAAACATGTGATTACACACTGCAAAATAGGTCCATAATATTCATTTTCCCTTCATTATTTTTTTGTCAGATAATTTAAATTGAATGTTACGCACCTTTTCAACACTCAAAAAAAAATTTTAAATTATTTTTTACTGTATCTGCAAAACCTCCAAAAATAAAGCTTAAAGCAGCACTGCAACATTTCAAAAAATATGAAATATCGTAAATTGCTCGCAATGATATTTCTAGGCCATTGGAAGAATAGAGATATATTTCATACATAAAAATAAAATGCCCAAAAACAGATAGGGCCATTAATTAAGAGGCTAAAGACATCCAGGTTGTCACAGTGCATTTAAGATCTCATTCCCACGTCTATTTTTTTAATGCAATTTTGTGTAGTCAAGTAGCTGCTACACAAGCTTGTGATTTTGTTTTGACATTGTCCAGTGAGCTGGACCCACATACAAATAGATTTCTATTCATTGTGATTTGAATGAGTGTGGAATTTTCTTGGAAAAATTCAAAAGGACAAGGTGGTCCTATCCATCTATAGAAATCTGTGCTGGGTCGGGTAGGACAAATTCCTGAGTCCTAACGGGTGATCTTGGACGGCTGTGATAACATCATGTAGCCAAAGTAGCTTTTGACCACCAAAATTTTATAATATTATGTTCACTGAAACTTGAACAAAAACAAGTTCATGTAGAATGTGGATGCTGCAGGAGGTTGTCTTTTAATGTTAGCTTTTCTGAGGGAGCACATTTTGGTAACGAACTTGAGGTTCTACCAGGGAGAAGTTCAACGGCAGCTGGTGGTTGTTGGCCTTAGGTCAGCAAGGATGGGTGCATAAGATCTACTTTCGTCCAGAGTCAAGTCAACATTATTTTCTATTTCATTCACCGTACTGATTTTCAATGATTTCATTGGGAGATGGCTTCATCTACATGTATTCTATATGGACATTGGAATTTTCTGTTGAGGTGGACCTATTTGAAACATTCAACGATTTCTCCGACTTGGTTAGCTCCACTCACAACAAGCTGCAAGAAAGAACTCTAGCATGGCGCTTAATGTTAAGGAAAGTGCACTTAAATAGTCTACTTGGTAACACAAAAAATTTAATTTGATGAAAAACAAATTGAGCGCTCAAATATTTGCAAATATTGGTTGAAATTCTGACATTCAAGAAATTGTTTGAACTCTGAAGTAAAGAGATTAACTGTATAAGACTTTGTATGCTAGAAATATTGTAAATTCTTAAACTTATATTTTATTTTGACAAGAAGAATTTGGAATGAATATATAAATTTATTGATAAACATGTTCTGGCATTGAGTGTCATTTGGTCTTAGCGTCTTTTTTGATACATCCGGTTTTGGCGTGACACCAGGTAATTTGAGGCTAACTTTAAGTTTGCCATTAACTTTAATCAACAACTTGTTTATTACATAATATAATAAGATATACAAGATATCAAATTTTCCTCTCAGCAGATGATCCTATGGAATGAGAGCAACTTTTAATTTAAAGTGTACGTCCCTGATCCGAGCCAGTCATAAGGTCACGATACATGCTATTTTCTTTTACAACACAATCCGCCCACACGCACATATACTGTGACCAATGCTGTATTTTGACACCCCAAAACCCTCATTTTCTCTATTATACTGCAAAATAAGTCCTAATTACATTTCCTCATTTGTTTTTCGATACAAATGAATTGAATTTAGCACCCCATTTTTTTGTAATTAAATTAATCGTTGGCACTGCAAAACCTCCAAAAAGAAGTTAAACGGCAGCACGGGCACATTTTCACAAAATTGAAATACCTTCACAAGCGTTACAAATCTTAAATATCTTCAATTTGCTCATCAATTAAAATGAGATATTATTTTATTTTACACATAAAAATAAACTACCAAAGATGTTACCAATGACATGCTGAAACTGTTCACAGCTTACCATCAAAGGTAAATGAACAAAAGCTGTTTCACAGCTTAATCATTCACAAGGTGACAACTGTTCACAAGCCTTATATTGAGCTGTCACCAAAGACGGCCCCGCTTGCTGCGAACCCCTCGCTATCACTAATGCCGAGATGGGCGGGACCTATTTCTCTTAAAAGCGCAACTTCTTAAATTTGAATGCGCAATCACCAACCTATTAACCTCTGCTTGTTTATGGCTATGACCTGATCAAAAGCAATCAGACCCGCACCCGTGTTTACTGCATATACCCCCATTGTTGCGAACGGGGCCTTCTTTTTGCGACAGCTACTATAAATCATTCACAGGTGAAAACGTTCCACAGCTTGTATCAGTCCAGGGTGAAAAACGTTCCACGCGTAAATCCATTCAAGGGTGAAAACTGCACATCTTATCATTATTCAAAGGTGAATGAGAAAATTGTTCACACTTAACCATTCAAAGGGAGAATTATGAAAACCTTTTTCACACTAACATTAATACTGAATTGGACAGGCAAATATGCAGCTCATATCAGATGGGAAACATCAAAAGGTTTATATTAACACAGGATGTGAAATTAATTTACCTATTTAGGTCTCCGGGTTAGAAAGAATGACTTTATATAATTAATCTCTCTCTCTCCTCCCTGAAGCTGGGCCATGATTTAAACACAATTCAGACATATTATTGGAATGCATTGATACAAAGTTTGTTGACTGCGTGGTTGTGGCATTTAGGAATCACGTTAATATTAATGCATTCAAAAGAACCTTGCTCAACAACAAACTTTATCTACCATCGGCCAATTATTCTCAGGGGTAAGAGTGGATATTCTTAAATCAGACAGTCTCTTAATGTCTCAACAACATTGTATGATGACCAATATCGACCGTGGAACTGGAAAAAGAACGGTCTCGCATGTTATGCATAGGTACAGCAAGCTTTATACTGATTCTCAAAAAGTTATGAAGGAAGTTGCTATTTTGGAGAAAGCCCCCATAAGATTTGTGAGGAATTTTGAGCCATAAGAAGGGGGTAAACGGATGCAGGTACGAATGTTATTCAAGGGTAGAAGGAAATTAGTTTGGAAAGATTTGTACGGCTAAATTTATCCTGGTTAATGCATCATGTATCAACAATGTTATGGCATTTTTAAAGATGAAATTAACATTTTGTGCAAACCCGGCTGGCGTCGGGTATGCCTGTTGCCACTTGACATACTGGAAGAAACGCCAACAAAAAAAATATGAGAATAATGCAATCCAATTTTAACCAATTTGTATATTTCTGGTTATTTATTGGATACTTCATAATTCCCCCATACATTTCTATATCCTGATCTGTCAATTCTGAGTGGTACAATGAGAGATTCTATCAGTCACAGGATAAATAATGTGTTTGGATCCCCTATTAATTTTGTTCATCCTTTTCATCTCAACATTGCCTACTCAAGAGTGGAGTGGCTATAGGGGATCCAAAGGGGCCGACTGCAGTCCATTTTTGGCTAGGCTTCAAAATTAAAATCTTTTTGAAGCTTAATTGATGCAGACCTAAGTTTGCAGTTCATAATTTGTGCATGCAATGGATGGGAAAAAATTGGTTGGAACTAACAACAAATTCCATATATTGAGAACTTAAACACCACCCAAACTTGTATTTTGGAAACTGTACACTTTTGCAAACTTTTCCCAAAAAGCATGGGTGCATCCAGCACCTCACACCCCCAGGGTACGCGATCCTAAATACAATCCCAGCCCATGTGGCAGGGAGTTCAGGGGACCACTTAAGGCCCCTGGCAGAGTCCAGGGCAGAGCCCCTGGTGGTGGTGGTGGTGGTGCAGGGGGAAATTTTGATATTTTGACCCTTTCTGATGCAATCTGAAGCCTATATTACAGCTATGAAATTCTTAAGTAACTGTGAGTAAGCATGCTCAGGTGTGTCACACAAAGTGTGTTCAGGTTTGTCAAAAATGTGTTCAGGTGTGTCAAAACTATCAACACTTTTAAGCAGCTGGTCCTAGGCAGAGCTACCTGGGAGAAATGATGAGGGTAACAATATGGTTTACTTTACCAATCAACGAGAAGATTCTCCAGAGTCCAGGCACTTTACAAGGCTTTACATAGAGTATATTCCATTTCACCTTGAGTTCAAGAGTGACACCAATGCATGTTTTAGGTTTTGCAATTACCTTAAAAGGTGGAATCACAATACAAAGTGCATGCAAGTAAAGGCAACACTATCAAAAGTTTGTTTCAGTTGAAGAGACACAATGACATTTCCAGAAAGAAGCACCCCCATTTTTTCTTTTTGCATATTTGAGAATGCTTCCCAATCACATTATAAAATCACAGTTTTAGTGCTCACATCAAAAAGGATTAAAAACCGGTGAAAAACTTTACAGATGGGATTTTGGGGTCAATGCTATTCCATCAAGATGAAAACTTTATATACTTAAATCGGGTCACCCCTTTAAATAACACAATGCAATGTTATCTTCTTGCCCAGCTGATAGCAACAATACGATTTTGTACAAGTTCCTTTATTCTCAGATATATAAAAAATGTTTGCTTGTATGCCACCCTAATTTTGGTATAGGGTTCTTCAGTCAAAAAAAAAATTTTTTTTTTAAATAATAAAAAAAATGTAAACTAAAATCTAAATAAGGGTTAATTTTTGGGAATTCATTTTTTTATTCAAAACAATTTGGAAGTTCAAGAAAACTGTTCAAAATGCTGCTTGGTAGTGTACTTAAAAATGTGAAAATTCTGGAAGAAAAAAAATTGGGATTTTGAAAATAAGGGTTGGCATTCTTTTGTACAGTAAAAAAATGTTTCCCACTATTTCCCAAAAACAGGGTCGGCCAGTAGAAGACAAACAAACAATTTTTGTGCCTAATTGGCTGCCATATTAAACTCAGCACAAACTTATCAATTCTAAATCTTCAAAGGTTGGAATATTTTAGTTGAGCCTTTGTAAATTGTGAAATATCCTCAACAACCTTATAGGCAAATTTAGTTTTAATTTTATGTAGAGTTAATTAAACTGAAATGTTACTTCTCTATACCTTACTCTTTTAGTAGAGCACCAATATCAAAGGCTGAACATTGAAACAGAGTAGACAAAAAATCTTTGCACACATCATTTTATACCTGTATCCAGGCTTTTTCATGGTGGTAGATTTTGTCAAAAGTCAACTTGTGCCCAAAATGTGGACCATTTTGCCACAGGGTGCAAATTTTGACCGTTACACAAAATGTGAACCCATTTTTCAAGATTTCACAATTTTTTCAACAAAAACTATTTTTTATTGCTTCCAATGCTCACAAACGGCATTTTAGATCTTTTAGGACTTTTGGACCCACTGGGCCCCAACGCCACTCACTGAACCGAGTTGTCAAAAAATCTATTTGTTCTTAAACTACTTGACTGCCTGAAATGCTCATAAGTAGCACTTATATAAAAACACATTCCTAAATGAGACAAGACTACCAAGGCTCCTGATAATACATGTTTTGTGTGGACCCATGAAAACATTCACTTGAAAGTTTGTTAAAAAGTTGGGTATTTTTGGAAATTACAGTTGAAGGATTTAATTCTTTCAAACGGGAGATAAGCAATGGTAGTGCCAGAGGGGCGCATGGGGGTGGGGGAGGGGCAATTTCCCCCTAATGTTTTTCTTTCCACCAGTTTTCGCCCTGGCCAGAAGGAAAATGACAGATAAAAATCACTGAGTTTGGGCCAAATATCCCCCAAATTTAGGGGCAAAATTGGTTTAAAATTTCCACATTTTGGATAATTTCCAAATTTTGGATGTTTTCCCAAAAATCTCACTTTTGCCCTCCCCCCATATTTTATTTTGCCTTCTCCATACAATGTTGCACTGGTTAGTTGACATTAAATGACTTTCTTGTTGAAATGATAAGATTGAATTAATTGGTATAGGTGCCTTCCAAATTTCCAATTTGTTTTGGTACTAAAATTCTTAACTGATTATTGCTATTCTGTGTTGTATCAAGAATGGTAACATTTAATGATGTATCCTTATCAAAGCTGTTCTTTTCACCAGGTAGGAAATATGATATGTTTACAAATTTACTACCTTCATTGGCAGAGAGGGTATATTGAGTCAATCCCACAATGCACCAGTTTTGAAAATTTCACCTCAATAAGGACATGTGATCCCACAAAAATCCAATTCTTAACACATAAAAACCCTGACTTTTACACTAATTTTAGTCCACAAAGCATTAGTACTTAGGTAATTTTTTGGAGGATCAAGAAATGTCATGTGGTTCTTAAACTTCTTGACCACTTTTTATCCCTAAGTACCGAAATGTGTTGTGTACAGTGCAGTATAGGCATTGCAATGCATTGTGGGATTGGTTCAATATACCCTCTGCTCCATTGGCAAATGCAGTTTAGAATTACTGTTACATTGACGGTCAACTCTGGCAACAAAAGGTCTCTAACAGAACTAAGATTTTGACTTTGAAATTGGTCAGTAAATTGGTTCATTGTGCTCATTGTGTACATGCATTATGCAAAGGACGTTGGTTGCTTTATTTGCCTGCAGAGGTTACTATGGCAACAATGATGCACAGCACATTCAGCATAAAAAAAACCAGCATACCACGCTCTGGTCTGTGGTAAAGATCGTAGCAGATGGACACACCACCCCACACAAAAAAGTTGCTAGAAAAATACTAGATGTGGTTTATCTAGGTGATTCAGCTATATCGCGGAGCTCAAGCAAAACATGATTTAGTTTGTGTGGGGCACACCATTTAGTATTTAGAGAATAAAGGTATTGTTTTTGGTCTCTGCCGTGTATCTATCATGTCATATAACACAGGCGACAGCATTATTTTAAGTAGAAAGTAGTATAAGTTTTACGCTAAAATAGTGCTGTCGGCCGTGTGATATGATATGATAGATACACGGCAGAGGCTAAAAACAATACCTTTATTCTCATTCTTTAATACTTTATTCAAAATAAGAAGCTATATTAGTAACATTATGATAGGTTTTATCCAACAAACTACCCCGGCTTTTTAAATTGACCCAGTCCATTGTTTGTCCTTCCTTCGATTGGCGCGAGCTGGTGCGTATGCATAGCGCGTTGATGCATACTTGTCTGTACCGTGTGATATCGTCTCATATATCACACAGCTAAGAACCCATGAAATTGCGTAAAACAATCTCACTCAAGTGTTTAAGAATCATTAACAAGCCTATTGTACTTAAATACATCTGTTTACATATATTTCCTTAAAACACTAATACCACATTTCATATGGCCACCCTTTCAATTGTTCTTGTGTTAAGAAAATTTTTTTTTTTTTGTTGTACAAATTTGTCTTATGAACTAACCTCCTCAATGGTTTAACTGAAATGATCCACCCCATTCAGTTATAATATATACTGGAATCGCTGATCTTAATTAGCTGGGCTGCATAGGTAATTTGATTTATCATCAATCCTTTGCACATTTTCTTCCTTCTATAGACTTAAAGTAAA
This sequence comes from Ophioderma brevispina, assembly GCA_023653785.1. Taxonomy (NCBI): domain Eukaryota; kingdom Metazoa; phylum Echinodermata; class Ophiuroidea; order Amphilepidida; family Ophiodermatidae; genus Ophioderma; species Ophioderma brevispina. The sequence goes on from JAMKCH010050951.1 coordinate 89,378, forward strand.
TTGATGGCACAATCGTTTAATTTCAGAGGAAAAACAGAACCATTTTTGTTTTTGTCATATTTCTCCAGAAATCATACATTATTGCTTAACCCTAAGAACATCTGTCTGATGATTCATTACAGACACAACATGAAACGCCTTCTGAGTAACTCACAAAGAGTTCTTCTCTATACCATCATTCTTAGAGTATCTCCGATTTGCTTCAATAAATGAATATACCTTCAGGTAACCAACACAATAGTTGGCGTAGATGCTGATAAGATATGCAGGTATGCCCAGGGTTAATTACTTGAAAAATAAATAACTTATGGCTGGGGTCCGGGGAATCCAAAGGAGGTCACTGTCAGTGGCGTAGCCAGCTTTTTTTTCGGGGGGGGGGGGGGGGAGGCAAAGGGGCCATATATTTTTCAGGGGGCAAGCAAGATTGAAATTTGTAGTAATAGCATATTGCCCTATGTAAATCACTAATTTTTTTCAGGGGGGGTCAAGAGGGGACAAGATTCCCCACAGGGGGCAGCTGCCCCCCTGGCTACGCCACTTGCACTGTCCATTGACAAGGTATATCAGCACTACCAAAGAAACACGTACAAAGGGTATTTTTTTTCAAGATTATTTTTTTTGGTCTGATACGCACTAACATGAAAGGGTAGCCAAAAAAATGAATCTGGAAAAAAGGTATATTTTTCCCGCCTTGAACCGGACTTGACTTACCGATTTGGGTAAAAAGGAACCAAATTGTATTGAATCCGCTCATGTGTGGACAATACGCTATTCAGTACAGACACACAGGAACAAAATTTCATAGAAAGCAATATACCAATATACCAATACCGAGTTCGGGGGTCAAATATGTTAATACTTGTTAAGGGTGAATTTACACTAGCCCCCATCCCCCATCCGGGGCTGGGTCTCTCTTTTTTATATAAAATCTTTAAAAACTTCCAAATGAGAACAAATCACTATTTTGTGAGCATCCTAAACGTCGTAATGTGAATTTTGAACTCTGGTCCAAAATAGCCCGAATCTTGAAGGGAAACTCTCCGATGTCGACTGCGATCGTTGCTACTCTCACCCATCAAATTTGAGATGTGCTACTACTGGAAACCTTGTAATTTTTAACCTACACCCACAGAATATTTTGGCTGAATTCAGATTAATTATAATGAAAGAGTAAATGTGATTTAGTAGAAATGAAAAACAGTCTACACACTCCATTCTCATATCAAAATGGTATTAGATTCGCACTAAATTTTGAAAGTCATATATTTTGGGTACAATCTTTTACCCAGAAATGAAGAAAAGCTTATGTTCTGATCATACAGGGGACCTTTAAAATATACCATTATAATTGTTTTTTTGTTTTTTTACCAAGCAGCTAATTTAATGACAATCTTGGCCAAAATTTAGATGGCAACACTTTGACAATGTCAGGCTAGAATTTTGGGAAGAATCCGAGAATCGATCTCGTAAACTTTATAATTAACACAGTAGCGAATTTGATGATCCTTCAAAAATTATTTTTAAGAATCAAGATGATTCGTGCACTCTTCTACAAAGCATAACGCACACTGCGTTGTGCTGCTCTGTAGGAATATCTCTTGCCTATTCATCACTATTCAATCACCTATAATGCTTTGGATTGCATATCTACAGATATCAGAAAGACGTAACTCTGAAGACTTGATCATTCTAAAAATTGTAGGTATCTCCTGGCAACCTTGCACTATCCAGTTGCCACAAGTTGATGCCATATGACAATTGAAGGATTACCATAGGTGGAAAGGAACCTGCAAGATTGGAGATGTTGATTCAACCCAAGTGTCACGCTATAACACATTTTCCCATTATTTGCGAAAGGTGTAGTAACAGATAAGGATATGTTTACCTTGCCAATTCCAAGACAACATCAATGCATGGTTATTGTACACAGGTTTGGTGATAATTTCTTTAATCGAGAGCACAATCATTTTCTATGAGTATCAGGGTTAGTATCTCAAACGATACTTTTATCAGCATCACCACCTGCTTTTCCAATAGTCGGTATCTATAATCATTCAAGAATATTGATTTCCATGAGGTTTGTTCTATTCATTGACTAAAGCAGGTGGGACCAAATCAGGAAAAAACATGATGTAATGTAGAAAGGAATTCTCAATCATAATAAAGTCAAAGTTAACTTCTAATAAGGGCAGCAAATGACACAAATTTATGAGGACCCAGACATGAGTAGGCCCTTAGGGTTCATGGGATGTTTGTCTCATCTCACCAGTCTTGCTTCCAGTTCTATATTTAAAAAATGGTAATGGCCGGTTTGCGACATGATCACTCAAAAACAGGATCCATCCCAACCCCAATTTGTAGTGAAATAGTGATGTAGCATGATTAATAACAATGGTGAGGTGTCCAAACAATTCACATAGCTCATGGTACAAATCAATAAAATATTGGATTTGATGTTTGGAGTTGATAACCAAATATATCACTCAAGCCACGACCAAATATTGGGAGTCAGGGACATACCTAATACTTTCTTGGTGAGGTAATTTTCTTTTATCAACCATAAAAAGTCATTCAATATTATTATTGTAGAAGTTTAAAGTTGGTTAATAAATAAGGTAATAAATAATAATAAATTACTGAATAAAAAGTTGTAGTTAACCAACTCTACATGCATTGCAGTTCAAAATATACTGAAAGGTCCATGGCCTGATCGCTAATAGCCTCGTCCCCTAGGGACCCCAGATTTTACCGGAAGTGGTCAAAATTTTGGTATCAGAAGAAAGCTACTATTTTTCTTATTTACCCTGTGAAATCTTAGGGCTAAAGGATGTTTGGTTTGGATGTTATCAGCGAAAATGTGCCACTTTTGGGTCGACCAATATTAATTTTACACAGTACTCTATGGGGATTGCAAAATCACGTTTTTAGCTCTCACGTCAAAACGGCTTGAAATATCGGCGCGAAACTTTACAGATGGACTTTTGGGGTGAAGGCCATTCTATCAAGATGAAAAACTACTGAGACTTAAATCGGGCCATCCCCCCTTGAATTATTTTGGATAAAAATGTAACAAACTTATTTGAGACAGTCTGTATGTGCACATATTGTGCAAAGTTAAGTTTTCTTATATCAACTGTAAGGACTATGGTACTAATAAAACAAACAGAATGCAACAAAAGAAAATTTAGGAATTTGGCTCATTTTATTTTGCAGATTATTTTGTAAAATACTTCATAAAATATTTCACTTGGCTTATCAGAGCAGTTCAAGTAGAGTTTTAACAAAAACAGTACCCTAGGAATTTAATAAGACTATCGTCTGAGCTAAGAATTGATACTTTTGGGGTAACGCTTGTTCTCTAGATCAACAAGAGACACATTGCTGAAAAGTGCAGGTCTTGTAGCTTTCTGCTTAGCAACTAGCCACTTTAAACCCTTGTCCGCATATATTTTTGTGTGTTTTGTTTTTCTCTATTTTTCAGGATAAATCTTCCATAACTATCCTTTGGCAAGTGCTTTGGCCCCGGGGTTCTGAAGGTGACCCCTAACGGGACCAATTTTCAGTGAAAATATACCCCTAACGGGACCAGTTTTTGGCGAGTTTTCAGTGAAAATATACCCCTAACGGGACCAATTTGCAGTGAAATTATACCCCTTGCAGGTCCTGTTCTAAATACGTGAATAAAAGATATACCTTTAAAATATCTAATATACAAGAAAAATGACACAGTGTGCTACGGCAAGAAAAATTACACATTTGGGGTTATTTTGCTGATATGTTTAGGTTAATTTTTCCTATTTGTATCATTGAACCAGTCACAATCACAACTGATTTGATACTCCTAGCGGGACTAGAACTTGATTATTGTGAATTTGATACCCCTAGCGGTAGTGCCGCATTTGCAGCTAATCCCTCTTTTTTTGGAACGAGCATGGGTACCCGACCAAAATCCAAGAACCCATTAGGATTTCTTTTCATGGTTTTGGACCCCTTTTCTATTTTTCAACAATCTACAGGTTTTTGATCATAACTTTTTAGCTAACTACCAAATTTGGATGATATCTTGCTAGGCATAATGTCCCCATGCTCTCAAATTAACAAAGATTTTACCTGTCCATTTAGGGACAGGTCAATACAAATGGAGTGGCACCATTTTGGGCCTATATATTATGATAGCGGTTACCTATATTTTGGCAAAACAGTTTAAAGTTTTAAAAAAAATACTAAACTGAGACGAATAGGGTCGGAAACCTTTTAAGAACTTGAATTCCGTGTGATTTAAGAAATATATTCAATTTCCATAATGACAGTTGATAAAATTAATGCATCGATGAACAAATGTTTAAGAAAGATCATCGTTAACAATTAATGTCGTGTAAAGTATGAAAATAACATTCATATATGATCATAAATAAGCACAAATAGGCACAAAAAGGGCAGTGAGAAAAGTTATTAACCATAAAGAATGTATTCATTAGTAAAAAATGAAAAAAAAAATCAACACCCCGAAAAAATTGTAGGCCTAACCGAGATTCGAACCCTTTGAGGTAACTACACCAGGCCTGAACATGTAACAGGGATTTACCAGTGAGCTAACAAGGTGATCTGCTTTTTAACATTGATTTCTTATAAAACATAGTAACCTATTCAACCCAATGTACTTTAAATTTTTATGTTGCTCTAATTTTGCTAGAAATTGTAGAATAATGTACATTTTAACGGTAAACCATATTGTCTCGAAAGAAAATTGAGCGATTTTGTTTTCTAGCTGAGAACGAACTATAAACCACGGTACTCAAAGAGAAAGCCTAAAGGTACCATTTACTTTTAAATCGCTGCGGTTTATCGTGAGATTCCATTGAATTACGTTTGGTTTACCGTGAGTGAATACCGTCAATGCCCTCGTTCTTAAGAGCAAAGGTATGAATATGCACCTAAATTTATCCACAGCATCGTATTTTAAACAAGGTCCTATTAAGCGCATTGTCACGGATCAAACATTAACAATCACTTCTTCACACTCAGATCAGTGAGGCTGGCAATTATGCACGTTTTAAGTCGGTGTAACACTAGTGGTGTTAAAAACTTCAAAAAATAGAAAGATTATGATGGCGCAATTGGTTAGCGCACTAATGCTACACTAGAAGTTGTGGGTTCGAGTCCCATTCAAACCAATTTTTTGTTTTGTACTAACATGCAACGCACACACAAACACACTCACCTACATATATTGATTTCTATGCATTACAACATGTTTTATATGATACCCTATCCAAATCATTGGCGCAATTGGTTAGCGCACTAATGCTACACTAGAAGTTGTGGGTTCGAGTCCCATTCAAACCAATTTTTTGTTTTGTACTAACATGCAACGCACACACAAACACACTCACCTACATATATTGATTTCTATGCATTACAACATGTTTTAGATGATACCCTATCCAAATCATAATCCATGCTTAATTCTACATCAGTGTCATGTGGAGAATTGTTGGCAAATAAACATTCAGAACTCCTCATGTCAACAATAAAAAGGAATTCCTCCTATTTATTATTTAACTTGAAAGTGAATGATTCTATATAATACACGTGTGTGCGTTTGTTTGTGTGTGTGTGTGTGTGTGTGAATATGACTGCATTCTCGTGCTCGCGCGCATGTGCGTATTTGTGTGTGTGTGTGCTGTTTACGTGTGAGTATGTGCGTGTATGTTCATACAACATTATGTATGCAAATAAGAAATACTATATCAACTCCTTTCGGATTAAGCCCATTACACTTGTTACTATCCAAGGAACACACAAGATATGTTATGGTCGTGTTCAAAATATTTGCATTTTAAAGTGACCAGTCCATAACAAACAAAGTTAACACAACTTCATGTTATTGCTTCCTGGTTTAAGCAACAAATCAAAACAGTGAAAGTGAATTTAAACCATTTCAGATAATGTTGTATTCACATTGGAAATGTTAGTATGCTATAATAGCATAGGAATTCCATTGTTGAATAGGCATTATACCAATATAAAGTGACCATTCCCTTATGTCACGCATTTAAATTGAAAACAAAGTTTAATTTTTCGAAAGTATAGAAATTTCAGGTAAATCTGGGTGAATTTTATTCAAATCGATAGCTCCGCGTAAAAACTTCAACCACTGAAATGAAATATATCTGTTTTTCCTGAGCTCAGACAATCTCGGCCAAAATTATTGGAACACTTTATATATCTTTGTATAAACTGACCCCCTCTCCCCCTAATCAATGTTGAAACATGTCATTTTATTCATGCGTTCTTAAGACCACCCAACATTGATTGGTGGGGCAGGGGAGGTATTATGAATCCTTTTCATCGTTTTGGACCCCTTTAGATGCCAACATCTTTATTTTTTTCAACAATCTACAGCTGTATTAAAATTTCAGTGATTTGAGGCAATTTTGAGTATTGTAGTAAAAAAAAGCGAATTTTAAAATATTTTCCATGTATAAAACGCGAGTCCCTGGGACAAAATTGAAAAATTTTTTAATGTTTAATAGAAAGAGCACACCTAGAAATACCTTTCTGTAGGGGATCTAAATTGTCCGAACGATATTTAACTTTTTGTGATAGGTTTTATGCAAAAAACCTGTCATTTTTCAGTGGAAAAGCACTACATCCAATGCATTACTACCGGTTTTGTACGTAGAAACGCGAGTCCCCTGGACTGAATTTGCAAAATTAGAAACGTTTAATAGAAAGAGCATACTTTGAAATACTTTTCTCTAGGGGAACTAAGTTGTCGGTCAGATATTTATTTTTTTATCAAAGATTTAATGCAAAAATCGGCTATTTTTCAATGGGACAGAACGCAGAAAATCGGTCCCTAGCGTTACTTCACCAAAGGAATCCCGGGGCTTTGGCAATGTAAAATGACATCCATGCAAGGGCGCCTAGAGTATGTATGCATTGTTGTCAAACAAATGCGATACTATCGTCTGGTGGCATTGTTTTATGTTACGGGCATTCGTATTGTGGTTAATGAAAGGGTTCGGTTGACAGATAATGTCACTAGCAATCAATTTGTAGGTACATTCTCCCATGCGATGAATACTTTGATTGACACATTATGTTTGCGCAGAACTATCCCTATTTGCACAAAGACACCTCGCTCCACTCGGCCGAGGGCCCTCAGCACACATCTTCAGTGATCCTGTCACTTTTTGTGGACAAAATTTGAGGTGTCTTTGACAAACACTACTTATCAACAGAAAATTTAATATGGAGGAAAAAAATCTTGGTTTTGGTCTCCTTAATGATTAATTGCAAGGGTGGATGGATACAAGGAGACCCTGGGAAACGCCAGGGTATTAGTCCTGAACAATAGTGTCACCTAGGCATTGACTGGTTAAGTTCTTTTACAGAAGCCAAATAGCATTGTGCAGTCAGAACGAATATTGTCATCAATATTGACGAGGGTTGCAAGAACTATTGCTGACATTTGAAATTGAAAGATGATGTGGTTTGACATGACTTACAAAGCTAGATGGCTCATATTATGGTTTGATGTGACTAGATGACAATGGAAATCTAGATGAAATCCTTGCAGAATGGTGAAGTCAAAACTATTCCGGAAATACTATTTCACCCCATGAGAACTGCCAACATCTTTATTTTTTATATATGGTTTTTTTTACTGAAGTCAAATTTTTTTGACAAAAATGATCCTGCCATCAAGTAAAAAAGTAAGCTAAAATGGCCAGTACTTTTGCTCGGCTGCTTAAAACGGTGTATTTCATGATTCCAAGCACCTCCTGTTTTATTTGTGGTCCCTAATATCATTGAGAAAAGCTATTCCCAATTTTTGAGTTGACCCAATCTTGCTGTTTGTGTTTGTGAGGGCAATTGCTTGTTTCCCCACAGTCCCCATAGGCCACTATAAACTGTGTCCTTTCTGTCCGTTTACGGACAAAAATAACAAATTAACATTTCTTTCTTGCAATACGATCCAAATTGGCACTAAGATTATGTACATCATGGTTTACTAAGTCTAACGGTTCCGATGATATAAAAATCACTCACCTTTTTTGAGGTAAGTCTGGGGAACGAGGTTGTGGTCATGAATTGCCCCTTTAAATAATTTCTGACTGACCTTTAATGGAACATGGAACCCTAGTGTTTTGTCAAGCTTCTTGTAATGCCTTCGCATAAGTTACCTGGTGCTGCCATACAAAGAGGTATCATGGAGTTAAGTCTACTCAACTTAAAGAGGAGTATTTTGTGCGATCCGTAGCCTTGTGTACTGCCTAAACATAGTGCAGATACACTAGTATTTTCGGTCTGTAATGACGACTCACCAACAGAATCAACTAAAATGTTTAAAATATGCTTTTTTAAGGATAACTATTGAACCATAAACACATTAAAAGTGCTAGGATCACAAAAAAGCACCTTTAAAGCATTTCTTATGTACAAAATGCTTTTGAGGATATAGGTTCTTGTCAGGCTACATTACACACTGCAGGCCCAACCTAGAAATCATTATCATCCCTAAAGTGTATCATTTTCAGATCCCGCTGCCAGTCTTTCAGCGGGTGATAGCAATAGTAGCATTTCCTGAGGCTATATTTTGATAATATAAATCACTCATGCACCCTATAGGATCTGCAATACATCTTATCAGAAATCAGTATAGCATTTCTAGTTAATTTACCCACAACATCACCCTACTTTCAAATTGAATTTGCCACCGTTTGAAAGCAAGACAACGTTCTTAAAATAATTAGAGTTGACAACGAAAGTACACATAAAGCTACCTCACATTTGACATTAAAAAGCATTTGAGGTTGATTTCTGTTATCAAACAATTGAAAACGATCTGTCAAATAGATACCAGAGGGTGTTGAACCAATCCCACAATGCATTGCAATGTGCCTGTACTTACTTTAATAAACAAATGTCAGCACTTAGGGATAAAAAGTGTTAAAGAAGTTTAAAGGCACTATCAGTAATTTGCTAAATCAAAATAAATCATAAAAAATCAGATTTTTGCATGTCTGCAGCAAGTACAGATACCCTAACATACCCTGCAAATAATAAGACCAGAAGCAACCTAATAAGAACAAAATCAGATATTTTAGTCATTACTCTCCGTACGGACACTTTACTACAACACGTAATGAATGGAGAGTCATATCTTTGAAGACCACCGTTTTCTTCCTTTTCTGGCAATTCTTCACTTGGAAAAAGTAACTTACGAGAACTATACAGACTTATATCCTTCAATTTTATGCTATTCCTGCAAATTTCAAATATTTTGACTCTTTTGGGTGAATCACTGATAGTGTTTTTAAGGGCCACAAAACATTTCATGATCATGATAAAAATACCTTAAGTACTACTGCTTTGTGAGTGTAAAAGTCAGGGTTTCATGCGTTAAGAATAAAGAATAGGATTTTTGTGGAATTACATGACCTTATTCAAGTGAAATTTCCCAAAAACTGGTGCATTGTGGGATGGACTCAATACACCCTCTGGCTAGATACCATGACTATGCATCTAGGCCACTGAACGTGACTAAAACAAATGCCTAGATTTAGGTGACTTTCACATGAACCCTCCCATCTGAGTACAAGTGACTTCCATGGAATCCAGCCCCCAGTGAGTGACAGAAAGGTAGAACGCTTATCCACTATATACACTCTTCTGGACAAATAATCTCTCCAGGGTTGAATGGCAATCAAAAGGCAAACTGATAAACTGATATTGTTAGAAGGTTGTGTGGAAACCCTATTACATCAAGATTAAACAAGTTGACTGTTCTCTATTTCAAGTTCTTGGAAGTAGACAACAGACGCCCTTGGCTCAATATTCTATTTTAAGGTTTCCTTGTTTATAGCTCGTTACTGCAGTCATATGGAACCATCATATTTTCCCACTTCACAATCCCTCCATGTAGTTTACAGAAGTATTTTAACATTACTGGGAAACAGAAACAACAGGACATTAACTAAAGTCTGGTAATAATGATAAATGAAGTCAACCATACAAATTTGACTGAACCAATTGGAGCACAAAATGCGTCATTAAGATCATCTGTGGGGTGAATCTTGTAAAGGGCAAGGACAGCGTTATCAGCACTGTAGTGGTAAGAGCAAAGTCAGGCATGAAACACAAGGGGATTTGTCATTACTCAAAGCAAACCTTCCCCCTTGTTAAAGTTTCACCTGTGATAGAGACTGTTCAATTGTGAGCAACACTACTACATTCAGAGAGAACTTGAATGTAGACAGTGAGGTATCTCTGCATCCTTGAACTTGACATTTACTCATTTCTGATAGTAAAAACACCATCCTTCAAACATTTTTATTTGATTATACAACCCATTTTATAAGAACTTGGATCAATGAACAATGCAAATTACACCAACCTTTTGTTAAGCAAAAGGCTACTGCTGGCCATCATTATATAGACAACGTCGTAATCTGATGCAGAGACATTCATGTTCGGTTGAAATTGGACACCAATATCAGTTTGAGACTCCAGCAGTTGACTGATACACAAAATTATCGTTTTTTAAAAACGTGTATGAAGTATAGAACAGAAGATTCTCAAAGCATAATAATGGTTGAAATTGATCTTGACTTTGCAAAGAAGACTCATAATAATACACTAACTTAAAATTTCTATCACTGACACACACACACAAACTTAAATTTTTTACCATGGACGGACACACACAGAACTCATTTTAAAGTTCCAGTCCCAAACTTGTTTAGAAGAGACAAGAAGTCATGCACTCAACCATTAATGCAAAATCACCCATTATGTGACCTTTAAACCACTCACAGCTTATTCATTTGCAGGATGGATTTGGATGTGTGAGCAAAACCAACGTAAACATTTTAAAATATATATACCTTATTGTCTGTATTAAACGCCCCGGGGGGGGGGGAATTTAAAAAAGGGGCATTTATTATAGGTCATTTGTTCAGTTATATTTCCATATTAACCGTAGCCATCACCGTCTCAAAGGATCGATATGAACAAGCTCAACAACATTAACAATCCACAGCTGTACAATAATAGCACATCAGCCTGCTAAAATGGTCTATTTACCACACACACACTAAACAAGGGAGAAGTTATTTCTACAAAAATATACACTTGTCAAAGGTGTCCTACACTTTAATTTGTCAAAGTACTGGTGAGTTGTGCACATATTAGCTATTTTCAGGCCAGGAAATCTACCACTAATTTTGCAATCAGATTGTTTATTTATTGGTGCACATAATTCCATGTTTGGCATAATTTTTGGTTAAAAGAATATTGAGGGGGCATTTTTTAGAGGGGGAGTGTCTATTACAGACAATACAGTATTAAAGGCAGGGGACCCGATTGACAACCTTGACCCCCCCCCCCACACACACACACACACACACTTTACTCCATCAAAATGGAGATTTTGGTATCAGAAGAAAGTTCATATTTTTCTCATTACCTAGATGAAATTTTAGGCCAGACATGTTTCTTTTTGGTTTAGAACAAAAAATGGGGTTTTTTGTTTTATCACAAGTGTGGTATACCACATTATTACCACACACACTGTCTATGGGCCAATTTAGTTAAACATTTTGCTTCTACTATACAAACGGCTGGGCCAATTTAAATCAAAAGTTTATCAGAGGTTTTAGTGATTGCTTCCAGGGAAGGATTAAAACATATGAACAATTTGAATCATGATTGGGTCACCAACCTTAAGAATACCTCTCTTACCTGCTTAAAACTTTTCTTGCCATGTTTTTAAAGTGAGCAGATTTCAAATTTTTAGTTGTAAATGAAAATGTGTCATTTTTAATTAAAACATTCATAACTTGAGTGACATAGTCTCAAACTTGAAATTAAGGCGCTCCAACATGTAGCCTAGTTTCTAATTTACAGCAGCATTAAAAAGATACACGTTGAAAGTATGGAGCTCGCATTAAGTGGGAACTTTCCTTTTTTTATGTGATGCATAAGGATAATCAAAGCTTCAATTTGACACGTCTAATTGAAGCAAAATTTTGGTCCATGAATCACTACAGGGTGGTTCCCCCAACCAACTTTCATTGGGCTTCCTGTCCTGAGGGTGTAAGTCCACTCCATGTAATTGCCCATGCGATGTGCCCAAAAGGATGTTCATGGTTAAATTGGGACTGGTGTTACCTCTGTATGTTGCGGCCTGGTGACAGGGGCCAACAATCAGCGAGTGGCTTAGTTAAAAACTTGGTTTTCCTGCAAATTTTGTCTGTTTGTGGGTAATGTTGCCTCCTTTTGTCACAATCCGGCTGGAGGAGCACAGTGCGGTTTTATGGTTCCGAAAATCCCCCCCTCCCACCCAAGTGGGGGGACTGGGTTTGGGGTTCCCCTCAGAGGTGGGTGCACTGAGGGGTGCACCACAGGTCAGTGGCATTGGTGTGGCTTGTCCAGGGGCTGGGAATCACCTCGTCGGATATGCATAATGTTTGCCTTGGGTAAACATTACCCTGTATGGGTATAGAGGGGGATGAAGCCAGCCTCTGGCTTAGGTTCTTGAGATTGGCCAATTTGATGGTTCCCTATTTTGTGGTGGCACGGTTTTAAGTCACCCATTTCCTATGGAAAGGGCTGTGTGTATCACCAGTGTGTTGTCAATAAAGTGGTCACTGGACTATCCAGACCATTCTGCAAAAATGTAATTACCGACTCCCTGTGTTTCTATCGTGCGTATTTGAAAGAGTGATTCTGGGAGCAAATTGTTATATGGCCTGCAAAATTATAACTCAAACATCTTTAAGAGTTCAGGGGCCCCACCATCATACTTCTCCACCCTGTGACACAACCCATCTCCAACTATTGTCAAATTTACTTCACTTATGACTGCCCACTTGACGAGATGAAATTCTGTGCCTGACTTCTGTCACGCATGATTACAAGATTCGCATTTCAAAAATGCTGCGGTCCACGATTAGTTGATTAAAAATAACAACATGATTTACAGATGTCATCCGAGAGGTGAAGATACTTTCTAGAATGCGGTGTTAATGACTATTGCAGGCGGGCAACAACCCATATTGTGAACCAGCTGCCGATTAACCGTCACATTGCGACCACATTTTGAGAGGGATTGAGATTAGTTTGCATGTGCTTGTGATTAGTTATCATCAAAATCATGAAAATGATGTCTGG
>JAMKCH010050952.1:0-27738 GCA_023653785.1 Ophioderma brevispina
ATAAAAATAGATTGCCCTTCGTTGCATTTGGGCCGTCGGCCGGCAAAACGACCCGGTCCGGGTTAGGGTTAATGGAGTGAATTGCTACACTTCTGATCATGACGTGGAGCTATAGGAAGTTATGCCATGGTTCGAGAACCAACATTTTTACCACTCAATTTAATCACATTTGGACCCCTTATTTTCTGGTTTGGACCCCTTGTTTTCAGACTAAAGGTGGGGTTAAGGGGTCCAATTATCTTCCACTGGACCCCTTACTTTTACCATGCAGCGCTACCCCTGATCAGTACACGTAGCCGTAGCTTCAAATACGCTCATCTCATATAGCCTACTCAGCACCGGGACTCGGCACAGACTGCAGCTAGCTCGAATAATCCTCTGGATAATCCTACACAGTCACCGGGATCCTAGGCTACACAGTGACAAAACGATGCATTGTAATTCCACCATGATTTTCACCGGGCCGTTTTCACAGCAGCAAGAGTATTCGCCATTTTACATTCCCAGCTTGCGGTATCAGGGATCCTCGTTGTCATGGCTGTATTCGCTTTGTTTTGAATCCGTTACCAAAACTCAATAATTGAATGGTTATTGATCAGTTCCAATAACTCGTATTCTGGGAACTATTTTAAGCGAACGGTGACATCATCATTGACCAATCAACGATCGCTATAGTTTCAGAAGAAATATCCCAAAAATCAATGAGTAACAAAGAAAAGGAAATATTTGCGAAAAGGCTTTGATTACGACTCAGCTTTGAGCGGTCCAGAGAGGGGCGGACTCACACAAACTGAATAAATAATCAAAGCCTTGATAAAAGGCTACATCCAACCATTTGTAGTGATTTGACCTGGGATGACCCCAGATGCCCTTCCAATGAACTTTTAAAAAATTGACACTGAATGTTGACAATTCATTCATTAATTAAAATTCATAAATATGCAATTATTGCAGGCAAAAACAACACATCACATTGTGGCACCTCAGTCTATCACCCTACCAAATTTGAAGTAAATCGGGAATAGCGTTTAGCCTGCAAAACCTTTTTTAAAATAGTTATCCAAACTGGAACACACACACATACACGCATACATACGGACATGCATGCCCTCACAAAATCCCCCTACTGCTTTTCAAGCCAGGGAGATAAAAAAAGGTTAACCGAAATGTCAAAAAAATATGCAAATAAGCTAATTAAAATTCATGAATATGCAATAATGCAGCCTAAAGCTACTGTATCATCCTACCAAATTTGAAGTAAAATCAGGGATAGCGTTTAGCCTGCAGAGCATTTTATAAAGGTTGACCAAGCATATGGACGGACATACGGACAAATAATTTGGATTAATATGCGCTTCCATGATCATTCGTTCAGGGGTTTGCAATATCGCGCTTCAAAATCTGTGATATTTGCAGAGAAAAGCTTCTTTGATCTCAAGTCAGAATTTTTATATTTACCGGGACCACCAACATGCCTCTCCTCCACCTTTTACACTACTGCCAATCCATTGACAAACATACACTCACACACATATACAAAACTCCAATGGCTTCTACTGCACGAGCAGTGCCATTTGTAGTGCACTCACCTTTCTGTACATTGTTTGAGCCATTTTCTTCATCAGGCACACTACTTTGACATCCAGTATCTGCTTTGGTGGCTTCTGTCGGTAATGTCGATGTCGGAATCATGGGCCTCACATGCCGTGCTTGATCCGGATACCCGGGAGAAGGAGCATCAAGGCCGGATGTCGTGAAATTTGTGCTGGAGACCAACATATGTTTCACCATCTGAGAACCCGCCTATTAGTCTGAAGAGGATTTTCTATTCTTTGGAGAATTTGAGGACTGCTGGGTGCAAAGGTGAAGCAGAACCTGAAATAAGAAACAAGAGTTGAAAGGCTACTTTCTGCTATCCGATTCCTCAGCCGTGTTTTACTTCACAAAAAAAAGACTTACGAGGCCTCGTAAACCCATCTTAAGGTAGAAGATCCTAATCAAAACTGCTTTTTTCCTTAAAGAATCATTTTTCTGTTTTGTCCAGTTTTCAGTAATTTCAACCATGAAAAATCCAAAAAATGCTAATTACCATAGTAAATTATGTTTGTTTCCCCTTAGCCAAAGCGGTTTAAACCTTAGTCCGGGATTTTTGCACAAACTTACAGAAATAAAAAAGATGGAAAAACACTTTGTCTATAAGACCAGGGAATCAGGCAACTACAACCTCTTTTACATAGGGGTTAAGGAAAGTAATAAATGCTGCAAGAACACTGGTGATGTTCATTGACCAGTATCAGAAAACCTATTTTGCCTATTTCTCAGTTTCTATTTTTGGACCAAGGTGTCATTTTGATGCACAATATCTCCAGTCTTGTTTATTCAAATAAAATACCATTGCCAGAGTTGTTCATTAGATGATCCTGCTTGTATTAACGTTTTTTATTTTTTCATAAATTAGAAAATCAATGTCAGTACAAGGCAAATTGTGTAAAATCATTAAATACCAATTTATGTTTTTTTCATTCCTCATTATAGGTTTATTAAAAAATCACACTCGCAGCCAAAGCTGAATTGAGTGATTAAAACATATATAAAATAAACTAAAACATTTAAAATCCCACATTAATACAAAAAAAAAAAAAAAATGAATAGTTCATAACTGCTCCATTATGTACACTTTAAAAAATAAATGACATGCAATAGAACGATATAAACCTTCCGTATTAATTAATTGCACGTAATAGGGAATAGGGCTATGTATACCTTTGTAGGACCATCTGGAATAGAGAGTTTGTTGATTCGATCTAAGTTCATGGTTATGCTGAGCCTCTACCTCCGGTGGGAGCCAATGCAAATCTTGAGAGCTACAATGGACTTTGCAAACGTAAGCACAATTTTTCTTCCTTTTTTTGAGGATGGAATATTGCACTTCGTCAGAGCATTATCGTAAGAATCATACTTGTTACCAAGCATGGTCTTACCTGACCTTTCTGAACTCTTTCCGGGGTCTGGTTTGTTTTCAGTAAGGCCAGATGCCACACGGCCGCTGCATAGTTGTACAGCGGAAACGGGGATATACCGATAAAAACGGTAATAAGAGCATGAAAGACAAACCAAATTTCTTCAAAACTTTAAGCATGTGCAAAGCCATTAGCTTTCTTCAGGATCTCCTTAATTTGAAGATCCCATTTGAGTCAGAACTAATGTGAAGTCCTAAAATTTTAATGATCCGTATCATGGAGAGAGTTCATACAAAGGACATGGGTTGATATCGGGGCATCTTTTTCATGAAAGATACACGCATGACAATATGCATTTGGTTGGGTTTAACTGCGTGTTATTTGCACACGCCCACCTTTCAAGCCATTATAAAGTTCTGTTTGCATAGAACTACTTCCCTCTTTACCAGTCATTTCAATCAAAGTCATATCGTTACATATTTTAGAGGACCAAATTGGAGAAAACAGCTGCGTCTTCCCATTGCTAAAAAATCTAAGTGGACCAAACTTAGGTTCCTTGAGGAACCCCTGATCTAAGAGAATATATTTAGAACGTACCCAATTATATCGGACACACTGCAAACGATCTTTCAAGAAATACAAATCCAGGAATGATTACGGTTAGCTCCTAAGGCCAAGGTTGCACATGACGGGTATGCCACTACGATGATGCCTTAGTATCATCAGTATACGACCGTCGGGAAATGCTCCCAGATTTTTTCAGCATGTTTACAGAGGATAAAACAAGGAACGAGGAGAATGATTTTGTGATCTCCCGGGACGATTACCGTACTGATTTGGGTCTAAACCCGGCTCATTGTGCTGAACAACCACTTCACAATGAAATCCTCTGCCAATTTAGCGAAGTGATCAGTCAGCGACACCGGGCGCAGTTTTGCCAACGCAGGTTTTGTTTTCGGGAGGGGGATAACCGTAGCACGTTTCCACTGATTTAGAAACAAATACCATGTTGATACGAGGCGTTAACATATCCGTAAGAGGATTACTAAGTTCATATGCATATTCACTAATGAGTTTAGCGGGACCCCCCATCTGGACCTCCAGCTTTTGTAGGTTTGATCTTCTGTAAATAAGAATAAAACATCCCATGTTGGGACCTCAGCGACAATGACAAGCTGGTAAATATTCAGGGAGATTCTCTTCCTTAAGTTCCGGCAAGTCTTGGATATAGAAAGGCAATGATCATAATGCGGTTGCACCGCCACGTGGCAGATTCATCAACATTGGTGAGTGTGTAATGGTTGTATGAGATTGGGTGCCACTACCAGTCATAATACGTATCCCTCGCACCAAGCGCGGTCTGTAGTTTAAGTTTTTGTATACGAGTATTATAATAATTCTTTAGCAGCTATTACGCCCTGATATTGATTCGAAGAAATTACGCCTAATGTCTGACTGCATGAAATGTGTGGACGCTTTTTAATAAGTTCATTTTACTTTAAGAAGTTACCATGGCTTATCCTTTGCATGAGTCCCGCGCACATTTTTTAGGAAGTGCATATCAATCGCTGTATAAGGTATTATAAACCAAGTCACATTCTTGTACAGTTTGGCTGCATAGAGTTCTCCCCAATCCTGAACTGTTATCCAACAACCGAACTCTAGTAATGAAGAATCTTTAAGTGGTCTAACCATACGTTTGGTGACAATATTTGGTTGATAGTGATAGGGTGGTCCACTTTGGTCAGGAGAACGCATCAAAATTTCTTACAAAATGACAACCATTGGGGCCATATTGGATCTCTCATTTGCATATTTATTCAGAAAGTGTCGGATTGCACATTAATTCCAATATATTTATTTATATGAAAAGACATGAAAATGTTAAATTAAGGACTTTAGTTTGATTGGATCTTTCTACCTTAAGTCGAATGCATCATAAGTAATAGGGCTTTTAACAGTAACTTACAATGCGTTGCTTTACGATTGAGTCGTACGAGGGGTTGAAACTCTTGGTGAAATCCACCTGTGGAGTCAATCTACAATGGTGGTGCCGGTTAATCTTAGGGGTGGATATTCTGCAAGGGAGTAACTTTAGTCCTGGTTTTAAACCATGGTTAGTCCTACAGTAATGGAACCTGTTTCCCCTTACAAACATACTAACGTTTGTTTTTATAGGTGAGAAAAGTGGCCCATCCCTGAGGATTTTTCTAAACCTGTTTTCAACTTTCAGAGTAGTGAAAGGCAAAAAGGTCCACTAATGTTGGACTAACCATAGTTTAACTCCAGGTCTAACGTTAGACCCCTTTCAGAATACCAGCATAAGTATTGGGCAACATTGGGTGATTAGGTGATTTATATCTCCAGTGGGACTTAAAAATTAAAGGACAGGAGATAACAAATCTCATGTAAGCGAACAAGCTATGCGGAGGCTAGGTGCATACTTTTACCGTTCAAGCATCGCCACGAAAAGGAGAAAATATTCTCCTGGCTCCGCAGTTTTTCACGCATGGTGTCATTCCGTCCACAATGATTAATCATGACTGGGAGTTAAGCATGCAGTATTAGGCTTGGTACATGATTTACTTTTGAGTGCATCGCTAGTGGTTACTTCAATACAGTGAGTGAGAAAGAGCTTGGTTTGTGAATACACAAAATCCCTGCAATACCAAAACCACTAGGGGATAAGCCATTCCTTAAATGGAAGATTTTTCTCCAAAAATGGTGGGTCCATAACGCACAGCTGTCTGAAAAATCCAATTATTATGAAAAAATAGAATAAAACAAAAATTCAGCGGCAACACATTTCGGATATGTAATCCCTGACTACATTCCGTGTATAATTTTACAAAATTTTCATTGCGAGCAAAATATGATTTCCTTAAAATCTAGTTTTACGTCCTCTATGGAGAATGGGCAATAAAAGGGCGCTATAACATACAAAATCATGACTTTGTAGGCCTCTATGACAAGATTGCCGCAGTGGATTTTTTCTGATTTTTGCAGAGATAATAGCTCTTGCAGTCCCCTACTTAATCAGTTGTCAAATTGTTTTGCCGCTGGCTTTAATTTAAAATTGTTCTAAAATAAAAAAGACAATTTTATGGGGTCAAATGCTGTGCCCAGGGAGGGGCTAAAACTCTGAGTGAACTAGTCCCTGTTTTCTTTGAAATGGGGTGCGGTTCAAAACCAAAAGCAGAATGTGCACCTTTTTTTCTGGCAGCTGAAAGATGCACTTGTTCATTTTGGCCATATTTAGATGACAATTTTGTAGGTCACATTCTCTCTTACAATACTAATGTAAAGCCACAGCGTGTGACCCTAAACAAAATTTCTGATTTAGAACATATTAAGCAGTGGGACACAATTTGACAATGATAAGGTGAGGGCATGAAAGAGCTATTACTGTTTACCCCTGCAAAAAATCAGAACAATTCATTGCGAGGATCTTGCCATATAGGCAAAAAAACCATGACGGGCGGCGCCGGCAAAAAATCCTAAATTTAGACATCACATTGGTTTAACACGTCAAGGCAAACATCCATACAAAAAATTCTGATTTTATCTGCCTAGCGCTTGCAAGAAGGTGGATTTTGTTTCAAGCAAAATCTGTCAGTAGGAGAGGTGTCGTCTCGCCTCTAACCATAAACGTCGGACCCCTGGCCCAATCAGATGACACTTGACACAGGCCTTAGAATCTACGCTACTTGCTTAATAATTCGTACCAACTCCAGTGATTTTGATGTAAAAACCGATAATGCTATGTAAACGACCCTTCACCACTGTGCTAATATTTATGCGTAACTATAAAACTAAGTTGTTGTCTCATTTTCAGTAGGACATGGACTTCACAGCTGAAATTTAGGACAATATGACTATTATGCTTTAATCAGAATTTTAATCAAAAATGATATGACTTTTCACAGTCCCTAAACATTAAATTGCAACTAGCACCTTAAAAAATACAAAAAAAAAGAAAATGATCCAAACCTTGAGTTGTGTCCATTTGTTACTGTGTCCAGCAGCAGCACCAATAACTACAATCTGATAAAAGAGAACAATTTTATTTGGTTTTTTAACAGTTGTAACCAATATGTACCCAAAAGGAGATGAGGAACATATTGCTTGCAAACAAATAATTCCCCCCCTTGTAGAGACCCTTTCTTTATGGTAGAAGCCAATAGCGATAGTGGAGTGGGATTGAGGCATCATTTTATTCTGCACATTTGGATACCTACTTGCTTGTTCTAATCTGTGTATCAAACAAATGCAATCCGGACAAATAGTCTTTCTGAGTTGAAAGTAAAAGGTGCCTGTCCGTTTATGTGTATGTGTTCTCTATTGATTAAAGCCTGGCACTTGCAAATATGCCCCATCAAGTCCATGGAAACAAACTTGCATGTTGCAAATGCCTATTCAATACTGTGCTAAAATTGATGGTTAACCCACTAAAACAGCGTTTTGTTTGTGTTATATCTTGGGAATGGAATGGAGTTGAGGGCTCAAATTTTTTTCCCCAGGACGAAAAACAATGAGAAAATAGGCCCTTTCATCTGATATCAAAAATCGATACTACTTCGGGTAAATCAGGGGGTCCCAAAGACGATCGGAACACTTACCTTTAATTGAGCCAATGAGTTTAAGAGTATGCAGCATAACTTCAGGGTTAACATTTTGTACCCAAAACACACACACCACACACACTTCCAAAGATTAATTCCTAGGTGCGCCTCTGTTTCGCACGCAACGACCCCAAAAATGGTGATCGATGACAAATTCTAGCTTATCTTCCTCTTATATTACTCACTTGTTTTGAGTTGTCACCACGGCCATTTATTGACATGCTCTTCACCCAGTTGTTAGCCTCAGCTCCAACCGTCTAGGAGGGTCTGCGGACAGCATTTCTTGCTATGGGTCTAAGTGATATTCATGATGTGGCAAAGACTGTCATTCCTCCTCGATACAAACAATGGTACTCGGGTTTCAACAAAAAGGAGGTAGATAGTCATTCTTCCCACAATGCACTGACTTCCAACATAATTTTGCAATGGTGTCCATGCGTTTATCGAGAAAAAAGTACCTTACAGTTGGTACTTTTTGTCACTCTAAACTCATGTGACAACATTGCAACCAAAACATTAGAAGAATTGCAGGGTGCGGAAAAACAAGACTCCTCCTGGTTTCAAACAAACTACACTCCAAGTACACAACCCCCCCCCCCCCCCCCCCACATGGCTCATGCATGACAACTAACCTCCTGATATGCATTCCACGTGTGCATGAACCAACGTGTGCCCCAAAGGAATATCAAGGCACTGATTACTTACAACCTCCTTGCACCAGACAACAGGGAGGTTAAGATGTCATGCATGAGGTATGTGCTTGTACTAGACTAAGGCGTCGATTCTAAACGGTTAACGTTTAAAGACAGCCGGCAGTTTAAAACAGAGATAGAATATGCAAAAACGTTAAACGGGAAGATTACTTTCTACCAAGTTCGCAAAATTCAAAAGGAAGCCACGTTTTCCATCACTAAATCGCAAAATGAGTACAAAAATTTTATAAAGTACATCTGTCACAATTTTGATGCAATAACAAGTTAAACACGTCTAAAAATAATCGAAAACAGGACCAATGTTTTGGAGTATCCCGTGGTCGTCTGAACTTACCGAGTTACCAAAAAGCATAACGTGAGCCAGTAAGCACAGGCATGCCACTCGGGTGACAGGCTTGGAAGTGGGCTTGCCGAAGTTAGCCAGTTCACGCCGCTGTACTATCGCGCGTTGGCTGCAAAAAATCAAGATGCCGACATAAACATGCACTATTGCCGAATGGTGGTGAAAACTATTACCATGAAAGTCAACCTTTAAATAAAATTTCAAGGCAAATATGTTGTCATTTATTGGAATAAATAAACTGACACCTTGTATGAAGTTAACAACTTAATAGATGAAGTATGACGGCATATAAAGCAAAGCTAACGCGGCGATTCCGCTGGGCAGCCTGCTTTTGATGCCGATCGGCAGTGAGGTAATATTTCTCATGCTAGGCGTCCGTTTAAACGTTAACCGGCTCGAAATTTCCGTTTAAACGTTTAGACAATAAACGGAAATCGACAGCCTTAACTAGTAAGCGAAACATGGGAATTTGTTCTATCTATCCATGAACAAAAGGATACTCTAATCCAATACAGGTATCACCACCTCGGACATGACATCGATTCTCACTTGTGGGCATGCACCAACATGTGCCCCAAAGGAATATCAAGGCACTGATTACTTACAACCTCCTTGCACCAGACAACAGGGAGGTTAAGATGTCATGCATGAGGTATGTGCTTGTACTAGACTAAGGCGTCGATTCTAAACGGTTAACGTTTAAAGACAGCCGGCAGTTTAAAACAGAGATAGAATATGCAAAAACGTTAAACGGGAAGATTACTTTCTACCAAGTTCGCAAAATTCAAAAGGAAGCCACGTTTTCCATCACTAAATCGCAAAATGAGTACAAAAATTTTATAAAGTACATCTGTCACAATTTTGATGCAATAACAAGTTAAACACGTCTAAAAATAATCGAAAACAGGACCAATGTTTTGGAGTATCCCGTGGTCGTCTGAACTTACCGAGTTACCAAAAAGCATAACGTGAGCCAGTAAGCACAGGCATGCCACTCGGGTGACAGGCTTGGAAGTGGGCTTGCCGAAGTTAGCCAGTTCACGCCGCTGTACTATCGCGCGTTGGCTGCAAAAAATCAAGATGCCGACATAAACATGCACTATTGCCGAATGGTGGTGAAAACTATTACCATGAAAGTCAACCTTTAAATAAAATTTCAAGGCAAATATGTTGTCATTTATTGGAATAAATAAACTGACACCTTGTATGAAGTTAACAACTTAATAGATGAAGTATGACGGCATATAAAGCAAAGCTAACGCGGCGATTCCGCTGGGCAGCCTGCTTTTGATGCCGATCGGCAGTGAGGTAATATTTCTCATGCTAGGCGTCCGTTTAAACGTTAACCGGCTCGAAATTTCCGTTTAAACGTTTAGACAATAAACGGAAATCGACAGCCTTAACTAGTAAGCGAAACATGGGAATTTGTTCTATCTATCCATGAACAAAAGGATACTCTAATCCAATACAGGTATCACCACCTCGGACATGACATCGATTCTCACTTGTGGGCATGCACCAACATGTGTCCCCAAGGAACCAGTCATGTCCATGGATTACTACAACTCCTTGCATCACCACGAAAAACAGGGAGGGTTTAGATTCTATACGCAATGCATGTACTAGTAGTACACAAAAATGAAATTTGTTTTATTCAATCCATGAACAAAAGAATACCACACTCTAAGTACAAACAAATGGCTCATGCACGCAGATAAACCCCAACATCTTGATAGGTATTCTCACTTCTGCATGAACCAACAGGGTCCTGCAAGGAACCCTCAAGGTTACACAGATTCAACGGTAATAATAATAATAATTTGACAACTCTTGTATTCTCATTGGCAAAATCGTTAATTTATAGCAAAAATGTCAGCTAATTAAATATGCAAATTTAGCTAAGTAATATGCAGAAATTGAAATACATGCAGGGTCTTTGAGTACTTTGTGATACACTTATTATTAACCCAAAGACTTAAGTTTCTATCAGTTTTCTTAAGAAAAACAAGGCAAACTCGTTATTTAGCGATGCGTAAAATATGTCCGCACCGAATGTTGCGATCACTAACATGCAAAAGCAACTGCAATTATGAAGTGTACAATACGCATCCCAAAAAAATGGTTAATTTGGTAAAATGACTCAAGACAATCTTTAAAAATTATCTGGCAATAAATCCCTTAAAATTCACTAAGTTAGTAAAAATAAAAGATGATAATATTCAATGTGCAACACTATTTTTGAAAAAAATCATGTAACCACATTTTAAATTTGGGCCCATGTACAGGGTCTGGAAAGGGGCGAAGCGCAACA
This sequence comes from Ophioderma brevispina, assembly GCA_023653785.1. Taxonomy (NCBI): domain Eukaryota; kingdom Metazoa; phylum Echinodermata; class Ophiuroidea; order Amphilepidida; family Ophiodermatidae; genus Ophioderma; species Ophioderma brevispina. Next base: position 10,950 of record JAMKCH010050952.1, read on the forward strand.
ATGAAGTTGTAAGTATTTTCACATTTCCAAGAAAGTTAAACAGGCTGGAACCCAAAAGACTGATCCAAGTGCTGCAACCAGAACACAGAACTAAAAAAAAACCTTTCAAGAAACACAGGGTTACTGCATATATGTTAATACCTTGTTGTTGTATACTTTGCCTACCCCACCTCGCAATTACACTGATATTTGCATATTAATTAAGCTCATTTGCATATTTATTAATTTGCCCGCAATATGCCCAAATCTAACAGGTCAGACTCCTAGTCCGTTCTTCCACAAGTTACATCCACCTTCACGCCTTACAGAACTCACAGAAAACTGTCACAAGCCCTCTTGCGGGAAAAAAAAAAAAATTTTCATAAATTATGCCAATTAATTTAGATACTGAATGAATTCTATTTTATACCCAAAAATTAATCAGGTCGTAGATTTCATCAACCGATTCTTTTCCACCAAGTTGATCATCGTGCCCATACAGCGAACTCCAGATCTGATAAATCAGACACAATATGGCAAAATGTTGACATTTCTGTGGAATATTGCATTTTTTGTGACCTTTTTCCCCTACCCCGTGACAGACCCAGGGGGAAGACCCTGGGGGAATGAATGGCATGGTGAGTAGGGGATTTTCCCTTACTACAATTACACCAAATTTGGACTACTCAGCTCACCAGAAAAAAAGAGTATTGCCCAAATGTTCCAGGGTTAACATTTTTATCACGACAATACAGGTCCCAGGGTTAACATTTTTCTCACGGACATACGGACCATACATAACGGACATACAATAAAAACGGACGGATCCCATTTTAATAGTCCCCCCCCCCTTCCCCCCCTCCCTAACTTCCTTCGGCGGGGTACAAAAATGTCAATCCCTCCTCTTCTACCTCTTCACCAGCATAAAATACAACCATCCAATAACCAACTTCCTACTTACTTTTTTTGAACTGGTCCATCTCTTTTGCCATGGCTCTCCAGATATGACGATTGTTGGCCACAGCAAAGGAGAAGTGTTGCTGGGAACTGTTTTTCAGCAGCTGGAGTGACTTATACTAACGCCCCCGCCATGTCATCATGATAACCTTTGGATAGCACTTTGACTCATGCTCATCACTTGCATTACTTTTGTCAATGTCGCCAGGACCAGAGTTTGCTGGGATTGACTTGAATGCGGTTCAAAACAGCTTCCCGTTTCGCACGTGATCTGGAATTGACTCGTTCACGCAACTATGAGCTCTTTTTATTTCATCCACGCTGCCTTTGCAGCATGAGTTATAGCCTTTTGTCTATCTCAGATGAGGGAACCTCCTTGAGTGTAAAGGGATGGAGCTGGTTGTCGTGCCATCTCCTCCCGATGGTGCTACTCCCAACAGGCCTCTGGCGGGTGTTTGTCAACTTTTGGGGCTTTTCTGCAGTTGCTGGTGTCTGGAATGACAAGGTAGAATGCTTAGGAAGATGGACAAGAATGCTGTCTTGAAGTTAATTGGAAAGACTTCTTTTTTTTGTGATGCATGACCTTTGCAAACATGAGATGAGCTTATCTTGGGACCAAATCCTGGAGGAGGTGAAGCACTTGATCTAGGTCCAAATCCTGGTGGAGGAGTCAATCTGGTGCCAAAACCTGGGGGTGGGTTTCTTATGCTGAATCCAGGTGGTGGATTCCTGGCACTAAAACCTGGTGGAGGATTTACTGAATGGATGCTTGCCTGACTGGCTTCTTTGGTGAAGGATTGTGGATTACTTTCTGGGTCAGATAACTGATTGCATGAGTTACTGACTCCCTGCTGTTTAGTCCCTGAGCTAGATGACATGGTATGGTTTGGAAGATGACTTTCAGGTGAAGAGCGATGCCTGGTCCTGTCCCTTACCTTCTGGCCTTGTGCACTTGACGTCAAACCTGGATGTAGTTTTCTGGCACTGAAACCAATAACTGGTGTTTCCTTCGTGGCCACAGAATCAGATGACAGGGTACAGGTTGGTTTAAGGCTGTCTGATGCTGAGTGATGCCTGACCTTTTCCCTTAGAATCTTGTTTTGTGTTTGAGGTAGAGACAGTCCTGGAGGTGGATTTCTAGCACTGAAACCAACAGTTGGTGATGTCCTTGCATCCACATCATCCTGTTTGATGTCATTGCTCTCTTCTTGTTTAGACTCTAAAGACTGGATGGAATCTGACAGTGTTAGAGAGAGCCCTGGTCGCTTGGCATTATGAATGTTTTTTCTAGCGGCTGCCTTTGAGGCAATTGCTTTGTGTGATCTAGCACTGAACCCTGCTTGTTGGGGTGGGCTCTTGAGAGCAAAGTCAATTTTGTTCACAGATGAAATTGAGTTGGTAGTTGCTGTAAGGGAAGTAGAGCTGAAGCTAGGTGATAATTTTCTTGCACTAAAACCACCTTCAGGTGATGAGGAATCTTTGGGTGATAAGGTAGAAGACTTATCTCCATTATCACATGCACCTGTTACCAATGGAGTCTGAGGAACTAACTTGGAGGTACAATCTGGTGGCGAGGAAGTCAAATCATCTTCCGTACTGGTTGCAGATGATGTACTCCTTCCTTGAGCCCTTGAAGAAAATCTGAGTGCTTTAGCCCCAGAACCATTGTCTTGTAATCTCCTGGCACTAAATCCAACCATGTTTGTAGAATCTGGGAGGCTGCAAACAGATCCATTTTGCAAAGTCCCACCCCTGACACCAAAAGGTAATTTTCTTGCACTGAATCCTTGGTTGGAATCCAAGCTATTCATGACTTTAGTTTCTTCTGCATTTGTTTGGTAGATCATTGTTTAGCTTCAATTATGTTTGCAAATGTTGGTATCTCACACGCAGCAGCACAGAGCTGCTGCAACATAAGTTCCCCATCTTGCCAGAGAGTGGCATTCGGGAGCAACTGGTGAGAGGGGTGATGATGATGATGACCTACGACGAGGCTGAGAGGAAGATGAGAGAAGAAACAATTTAGAGATAGTAATGCAATTCCACTTTGTTGAGCATTTACCAACCACTGCTTGGTTGCAATTGGCTAAATTTTACAACTGAACCAACTGTACTAGTATAAATGCCCTCTTTTGGAAAATCCTCGCGTCCCCAGCCACCCCCCAAAGCCTCATTACGTACAATATGGTAGGAAGGACAATGATCTCTACGAGAGTTTGGTGGAGTGCCAATCGTGTGAAACCATTTCAATAGTTAACCCAAACTCGTTCTAACCTCGTCTAACGTGGCCAAATCATTCCCATTGAAAAATGTGTTTCCCACGATTTGGCAGTCCTCTACGGTGCCTATAAACCCAGGCAATGAGAACTGAAACCGTGTATATATATCATGGACGAAAAGTACCTAGAAATTTTGTGTGAACCCACAAAACAAAGTCCTCCAAGGTTAAGTTTATCCTCATGTATTGCTTTAATAAAAGGGTCACTCAACTGGTGCCCATGGAATTGTGATTATAATATATCATACTTCTCCTCAGAGACTAATGGGTCTTAGTACAACAACGTGTGTTTGACTCATTGAATTGTGCCTAAAGACTATTTTTAAACCTGTAACATGTTCCCCCCCCCCATGCGTTTTGGCTAACTTCTAGCCCAGATTTCATTCAAGCAGTTTCCCTTGTTTTAAGCGCAGTGAAGTTGAACCATTCTCAAAGCTAGGGCAAGACATGCAATTCTGACTGGAGCCTGCGCCCTAGATTTTCTAGCCAGAGTGTCTCGCCTCGAGGCCATTTTTTAAATGAAACTGCAAACCTGATAACAGCTCATACTGACCATACATGTGTGCAGACGGGAAGTCCAGTAATTGCCAACTTTAATTTCCCTATCCCTGAAAGTCCTGGGTGGTGTGAGGCCCATAAATTTGCCTAGCACAGGCCCCCCCCCCCCCCCCAAGGCAAGGGTTAACAGGGAAGCCGTGCTAGGCAAATTTCTTGGGCCTCACACACCTGGACTTTAGAGATAAAATTGGCAATTAACGGACCTCCCGTCGGCAAACTTGTGTGGGCGGACGAGCTGATATCGGGTTGCATTTCATTACAACGCCTCGAGGCGAGACACGCTGGCTAGAAATCTAAAGCAGGCTCCAGTCAGATTGCTATTCTCCTAGTTTTGAGCAACTGTTCAACTTCACTGCAACTAAAACAATGTGACCGCTTAAGCTAATCTGGGCTAGAATACCCAAAGGTCCGGGTTAAAGTGGTTCTCATAACCTATAAACCAATGGTCAATTTGTGTAATGAATCATAAATACATTTAATCCCCAGAAACATGCCGCCCACCGAATTTGACTTCCCTCACACGCCCCCATGACGCTCCCCCCAGCTGCAAATTACCGTACCACTCGGGTATAAGCCCACCTTCGGGTATAAGCCCCCCACCTTCGGGTATAAGAAAAGCCACCCCCCATTTTTAAAAAAATACAGGAGCTAGGCATACACTCGGGTATAAGCCCAGGTGGGTAATTTAGCATTCAGAAACAATTGGCAGTAATTACACAAACAAAAATATTTTTTTTATTTTTTTTATTCTATAGAGCCATCAAGTAGGGACCAATGTATTGGGGGGATGCTTGTTTTACATATTGGCTTTAGAAATGTAATGCATGTGAAAATTGAAACTTTTTTTATTTTTATGTTTTAATATCTGCTAAAAAAGTGTAACAGAAATGGATCTGGTGAATACTATGCTCTTGAAATGATATTGCAATTTCGTAAGTTCTAGCCCCTCCCCGGGTATAAGCCCACCCCTATTTTGAAGTACAATCTTCCTTTTTGGGGGGTGGGCTTATACCCGAGTGCTTACGGTACCTTAGCCTGGATGTAGTTAATAATCCTCATCTTGTCTCTTACAGCCAGCCCGTGTTCCACATTCTGAAGTTTCTTATTGTGTGTAGGCACTCTATGTGTTCTTGATAGCCTGGCTGAAAATCCTTGCTGCATCGGTGGACTAACGTCTCCCATCGTGCAAGGATGACTGTTGTTACTGCTACTGCAAAATGTTGTCAACTACAGATGAAAGTGAAGAGATAAAAGTTGTAAATGGTTTATTGGGACTTTTTACTTACAATGCAGTGGAAGGTGCAAAGGGGGCCGGGGAAATGTGCACTCTAGTTTGGTTTGCCAGTCGGGGGAAAAGATCCATTAATTAAGATCCTGTTATTATTAAAGCCTACATTTAGGTCACGCTTGGCTTAGTTCATTTACCTCCATTCAAGGGAAAATTATTCTTGTTCCCCCCCGCCCCCCCAAAAAATCCTGCACACACATGCGTTTGTGCCGTGAAATCCTTGGGATCTGTAAAGTGGACCCATGGCTATACCAATTTCAAAGTAAAAATGGAAATATCTATCGGTACCTCATAGGGCGCCCCATATTTTTGGTTAGATTCAACACAAATTTGTATTAAGGTGGGTTGTTTTAAGGGCAGGAACTTAGTCTACTGTGAGTTTTTAAGTGTTTTTTCATGATTAATGGCATTAACATGTTTTCTTCCACACCATTTACATAAATCATTTTTTTTAGAAAAACCTTAAAAATTTTTGACAAAAAAATCACATGGGCTTACTGCAGAAAGTACGGATAATTCTCTATTTCCGCAATCGCATCTGTGCTACGCGCCGACGCGCCGACACAAGAGGAAGTATGAGCGTCATCAGGACGCCTTGAGGCATGGATTCGATGACGCATTACCCATGGTAACTTGTATTTACAATGGCTGCCCACATAGGTTGCTTTGCAAACAATTTGATTTAATTTTGGATTTGAGCCCCATGAATTTTGTTTGGATGTTGGATCATAAGAACCCCAAATGAAGTAATTTGACCTGGTGCGAACAGTGTGAAGAAGGCGTTCCCGAACCCATTGCGTTAGTAAAAGGAGGAAACTAACATAAACATAACTTTTAAGATACAAGGATTGTGATGGGAACCATACAACCACTTGGATTGACCCCCATGAGATTGAAGACGCTTTCAAAATTTCCAACACGTGAATGTTGACCACATCCACCAAATTTCATGACCATGACAAGCCATTTGCAGTGATTTGACTGACCTCAGATGACCCAATACCTGGATATACCTTGGAAAAAAATAAGCATCATACTATTGACTACTTCACCCACCAGTTTTCATGACCATACAAACCATGTACAGTTGTGTGGATTTTGACCTTGGATCCCACTGCATGAACCTTGAAATGAACCTTAAAACTTTTGGAACAGAATGTTGGACCACACCCCACCAAGTTTCTCATCCCATCATGTAATTGTAGAGATTTGATCTGATGACCCCAGGACCTTGCATTGACTCCATCAAACCTTTTGGCCTAACTTTGACCACACCCACCAAGAATCATCATCCATCCTACCTAACCACAAATTGACAAGTTTTAATAGTCAATTTCCCATTTTTTTTGACCGTATTTGACCTTTTGACCGATCCAAATGACCCATCTCCGAACTCCTCCACCAACTACTTGGGAGACATCTAGGGTGCGAAGGGACCCCCATACTTGCTTAGATCAAAATATTTAGTGTTGACAAGGTTTATAGCAATTTAACCCTATTTGTACCGTAACATGTACATTTATTACATAAACCGACCCATGACCCAGTTCGGATCGGAGCGCAAGAGCGCTGGGACACCGCCTACGTAGATACATTATGTTGCGAATATGACACCACCAGCATGCTTAGATTCTGAAATATCGTTGGGGGTAACTCACACATCCGCACGGAAACGCCGTTAGCATTTCTATAGTCCCCCTTTAACCACAGAAGTTGCGTGGAACATGAATTAAACTCTTGTGTTTTGGAATAAGGCTGTATTTTATAAAACGGGACAACATTTTGACAAAATTGGGTAATTGTTTTCTTTATGTTCACTTTCGCGCAAATAAGTTTTATGATTGTGTGTCCCCGTTACTCGAATCCATATCAGTAACGGTAAGACTGAAAATTCCTCGTTATAGATCATATATATCAAAATCTAGGGTTTGGTCTTTTTTAGTTTTTTAATAATTTTTTTGTTACAAATCGTGATTTATTTGCAACTTTGAACAATCTTTTGCCATTGTCCAAATGACGCATACGATTTTTTGCCTTTTTTTTGGCAAGTATTGTTGTGACCCCACCAAATCAATTATAGGTCCGCATAATTAAGTGTCATGTTACCGGACTCATATAGTTCTACAGAACCTAGTAACACAGTTAATGACATAAGACACTCAATGTTTACACTCAGCACCCTAATTGCTTTGCAACCTATTAGATGAGCACCTATACCATTCAACCACTCTATGTAATAATGCTTGCCCATGACATCTGTTGAGTAATTACTAGATGCTCTCCTAATTGTTTTGAGCTAGCCCTCAACTTGATGTCTGAGTTGACAGTGCTCATTGGGACATTGAGTGGCTGGTTATTGCTAAACTGTCCTTCACTGCTCTAAGTTGGTGCTCTGCTTGGCCTCCCTAATTGAACACTAGCCAAGGTCCCCCTCCAATGTAACTTGTGTAATATCTAGTCTCATGTAAAAGTGAACAACTAATTAGCATAGGCCTATATAAGGCCAAGTTGACTAGTAGGAAAGGGAACTCTGTATCTGGACTAAATGTTATGACTACCAGGTATATGGAAATTACATAATGACATCCTACAAATAAAGATGGGCACAAGAGTACGATGCATTGTGTATATGAATTTTTTTAAAGGGTGTAAATATTGCTGTCCGGAAGGACGAAAAGTATGAAAAAAGTGGCAACAATTTCAAAAAAGGAAAATATGGACCCTAAACTATGACTCTGGAATTACAAAATCTAACAGGGCCCATTTTATTACCATTTCTATATTTTTAGAGACAAAAAAATTAGTTGAAAAGGACCATTTTTCTGATTTTCGCAAAAAAATTACCTTTGGGAAAAAAGATATCATATTTAGATTTCTTGAGTCATTTCAACTTTAATTCAGGTCAATTTTACATTTTCTTACACTTCACTCACATGACCTGAATGTGACTTTTACCTCCCACGTTACACCTAAGACTCAAGTTTGGTTACAAATGAAGTATCAGATATACAGGAAAATGTTAACCAAACGCCTCATCAACAACAGACTACAACAACAGGGACAAAAGTGATTATATGTCTCCTGCCTTACCCTAAACCCACGGCGGTTCTAGCCTATCTCCCGGGGGGACGAAGGAGGAGGAAGAGGGGAACAAGAAAAGTCGCAAATTCGGGTGGGGACTCGAACCACAGGAAAAATAAAAAACCCCCAAAAAAAAGGCGCATTCGGGCCCCAGTCCCATGAAAACCCGGGATAGCAAATACGGCGGTGTCACTGGCCCGGCCAGCCATTTCGTGGCCATGGGAGTCTTGGTTTGATGACGTCATCGCTATTTAGGGACCTTTTTGTGAGATTGGTTAGGGTTATGGCAGAGACACACCAAAAAAGGCCCCATCCATAAACAAAAGACACAACAATGTAGAAAGGGGCAACTGATATAGCAAAATGAGACTGCAAACCAGTGCCCAGCTCGCCCCATAGCATGATCGAAAAAGTTGGGGGAATTTGGGAGCTTCTTCCCTCGCAGGAATAGGAGCTCAATGAGCTGCGAGAAAACATTCGAGGGTAGTGCAAGAAGGCCCATCTGCCAATGCTGTCACCATGTTTGATTTGGCCGGTTTAACACTTAATACCAACACAACTGACAAATGACGATATTGCAGATGGGGCCTTCTTGCACTAAACTCGATTTGTACGAACCTAGCTCTGGGACTGGCCCAGCACAAGCCTGACTTAAGCGCATCAATTGAAAGTGCACAAAAAATATAAAATTAATGTTTTGTTTGAAGTATCAGGATGATTACACCAGCATTTATTTCTTTAAACACGTCAAAGGTCTCCGGGACTGCGAGGGCGTCTGCTGTCCGAGTTGTGAAGGGGCCAAAGGTCACATGATGTCACCAAAGCACCAACATGTCAAACCCCGCCCCCTCCCTTACACCAAGTTAATCAGTGTAGCCCTTACGAAACTCTACGGCATTGCAATATATTAAGGGTTAACATTTTGACACAGACACACATAACAGACAAAGTAATCCTATGTGCCTTCTGAATTCTGCAAGAAGCCACAAAAACTCAATGGGTAAATATTTGCATGAAAACACGCCCACCCATATAATTAAAGAAATATTACGCACACTTTGAAGAGCGCACCCAATTTTTCAAAATTGGATATTTTTGCACGCTATGTTGGTAATGTCTAGAAAACTACACCGGCGAACGAGAATGCTCAAAAAATGGCTAGTTATCAAAAAAAGGAGGATTTTGTAATTAGATTGGGATCCCAGATTGCAATATAATGGCGAGATGGAAATGCATAATGCTAAGTTATGTTCCGTCCATGATGAAATGTGCCACCTCAAGAAAATGACTAATTTGACTGCCTGAATCAATAAAAAAAACTATAGCTGACGTGATACGTACATGGCGATATTACCGGGCTATTCCAGCAGGCGTGGAATATTATTCGGGAATCCCGATATTAATTGTTCTAGCTACAAAATTCCTTCGTTTGAGACACATAGACATGTAGAGCTAACACATTCACAGCAGGGTTGGATTTATCCGGCAAAAAATGGTTTTTGCCAGAAAACAGTTTAAACCTGGTTTAACCGGCATAAACTGGTTTATTAAACCGGCCAAAACTAGGAAATGTATGAGGTGTCAGCAAAAACATTTAACGTATGTAATTACTAAATTAAGTCCCTCTTTAACTTAAGGGTAGGATATGGCTACGGTTAATGCCCAGATTCTTGTTGAACTTCAGAAATGTTGGTATGGTGAAATTACTATAATACTATTTTAAAAAAAACTTTTTCCAAAAAGGTGTGGAAGATATGTCACGTAATGTGATTTCAAATTCCCATAGACTTTGTACAGGGGCTGATTTTGGCAGTACAGCAAATAGCCAAAATGGGGTCATTTTGTGAAAAACTACCACATTTATTTTCAATATCCTCAAGTAATTGATGAGTATAAGATTGGTGTTGTTTTAATGGTTTTAAGAAATATCAAAAATCCTACAAGTTTTTAGTTTCTGTGTGTCCATCAAAACGAAGATGGTGGTCAGAAACAACACTTTTTGTTGTAAGTATTTAGAATATGACGATCCACTTTCAGAATTGTTCCTAGAAGAAACTACAAATCCTATGGTGATGAATAATGTGTCATACGAAAGGAAATCAAATTTAGAAAATCTCACGTTAAGTTTGCAGATTGAGTTGTTCTATTGAAATAATAGGGTTTTAATTTTCCATAAATTATATTTCCCAAATCTTTTTTTTATAAAGAATTAAATACTTGATCCAAGGAAAAGCCAACGATGAGATTTCAGTGTATTTGTTTATACACACATCCCAAATAGTTTCAGCGTAAAAAGCACCTTCATTTAGGCTGGGAGAAATATTATTGTAAAAAAGTATTCCCCTCACCCTCCACTCCCCCCTTTCCTCCCTTACCCCCTCCAACTCCTACCCAATCTTCCCCTCCATCCTCCTTCACCTTCTCCTCCCGCCCTCCCCAACCCACCCTCCCCCTCCACCCCCTCCCCCCCCCCCCCCTTCCCCCCCTCCCTCTCCGTTTTCCTCCCCCTCTCCCCCCCTTTCACCCCCCCCCGCCTTCTCCCCCCATCCCCTCCCCCTCTCCACCCCTTCGCCCCCACTCCATCACTACTCTCTCCCCCTCACACCCCTCCCTCACCCCTCTTCCCCCCTTTCCTATCCTTTCCCGCCTCCCCTTCTCCCCCACTCCTCCCATCCCCCCTCTCTCTCACTTCCACGCCCTCCCCCCCCCCCCCCCCCCTATCCCCCCCGCCTTCCCGCTCTCCTACCCCCACCCCCTCCCCTCCCCCCCTCCCCCTTTCCCCCTTTTCCCCCCCCCCTCCTCCCCCTCTCCCCCTCCCACCCTAACCCCACCCTTTTCCCCTACCCTTATCCACCCTCCCGTCCCCCCCCCTCCCTCCCCCCCCCCCCCCCCTCCGAGTTTTTTCTCTTTTCCCAGAATTTTTAACACATTAATAAAAACACTAAAACAAATCATCCGTCTTGAAAATGCCAAAAATGTGGAGGAGAGTTCAATCTCCCCCCCCTACCATAGTTTGTTTTCAGTTTGGGCTAAATTGATCAGGGGTTTTGATTTTATGGTATTCTTCTGTAAACCACTTTTATCCGATGATCCTACCTTAAGATTCATCAAATAACCTTTGATTATTTTATTTATTCAATCACAAGACACAAAAAAAGAGGATAAAATCATTGGAAAAAAAACAATAAAACAGAAAAGTTACTGTAAACAATTTTCAAACTTTGAACTTCTGCAGCAGAAATCAAAATACCAGCTGTGGATTTTAAAACCATTACACTTCAATCTTTAGAGTACTTGCTCTTACTTCTTTTAAATTTTATTCATTTATTATATTAGTAAATTTATTATGTAGACAGATAAATTGTAAGCTACATGTGAGCATTTTCCTATTTTCATAAGGTTAATATATGTATTAAGTATGGTATACATTTGCGAGTCTATGATATTCATGTAATAATAAGTATGGTAATAGCTCACACTGTATTGATCATATGCTACATTAAAAGCCAGAAGTTTGTTTACTGTACTTCGCACCACTTTGGTCTGTAATTGTCGATTCGACTTTACAGAGCTAAAGACATTGCAAAACCATACAATTAACAATCGTTAATAATTCAAAGCATTTTTGAACAAAATGAGGTTTTTGCCGTTTTGCCAAAAAAGGTGGCATAAAAACTTGCGGTTTTAACAGGTGTAAACCAGGTTTAAACCGTCAGGCGGTTTAAAACGCCCACTGGTTTTTACGGCCAATCACCTATTCAAACTGTATAATCTACTAGCCAGTTACCAATGCAACCGTGTAAAAATCTTCATTTTGTTGAAAATGAGGGCGCTCTTAAAAACAAATGCCTAATATTGCTTTAATGAACTCAATCCTATGTTGCACAAGTAGGCATACTCCATGGGTTTTGAGCTGAGACTTTGTTTCAGTGAAGAATGGCTGTAATTAATGCCCTAACATAAATGTCGACATGATTCATTTTTTTTTCACTACCAAACAAAAGTTCCAATGACAAATGAACCTGGTAAATCATTAACGAATAACTATCAATTTAAAAGGTAGGATTGCATACCAACAAGTTCTAAGGGTTTACCATATATGCAGGCCTAGTTCACTGCCGTTTTAAACCTGTCTGGCAGTTTTTATCAAGATCTGCTCTTTTCCCAAACTCACAGGGATCAAGGTGTAACCTAAATTCAAGGGATTATCTTATAACTCATGAATGACAGTGATGGATACACACTCAAGAATAGTATCGACCCCCTAAATGGAGCATTAGAATCAATCAGGCAAGGACATCAGAACAGTATAAAGCCACTGTACAAACCCACACTATCTGTTCATACAAATAGGAACAACAAAATTTGGATTTATCAGCACAAGTAATCCCATACCAAGCATGCCTCGTGCCAAAGGAGGATTATATGTGGCCTCTCGCCCAGAGGAGGAGATACTTTGCCGTTACCAACATAGGTAATGACTTTACACCGCGAATTGATATGGAATAGTGGCGACGAATCTGCAGCCAACACACGCAGCAGACACAGAGCGTGATGGACATGCGGGCACGCTTGTGCAAGGAGGAGCGCAGTATAAAAAAGAATTCTTTTTTCAACATAAACAAAAAACTAATATTTCTTGTCTTTTAGTGTGAACAAGTCTTCTGTAATCACCCACGGGATTACTGCCTATACGTTTGCTTCAGTGGGCTCACTTTGTATTTAAATTACAAAGTTAATTACATATGAGATGAGAGTTGCCATGTGGTCGGTAACAAGTATAGGCATCATAGATCACCCCCTATATTGGTCAACTTGGACAGATGTTCATTTCTGGTTTGCATCACATTTGGCCCCAAGTTGACACAGAGCATTATATGGTTATACAAAAAGGAATACCTGTTCAGTAACCTGTTCATGTACCTTATCATCACAGTCTCCCGACCCTTGCCCCATGATAAATATGGTAGGCTATTAATGAGGCATAATACATGTGGGCATTGTACAATTTGAGCATCTAGCCGGGATAACTTCATGCGATGGTGTATCTTGCCTTATGCATAGCCTAGCCTAGTGGGGAGAGACACTCATTTGGAGCAATCAACATAATGTTAGACGTTAAAATCCCCTTTTCAGCATTGATGTCACCTAAAGATTGCCAGAAAATGCTCTATCATCCAAAGATACCATGTAAATATTAGAGCAGGTGCTTTGCAACACCCAAGCCCTATTCTCATTGGATCTGGCAAAGGGGTAAAAGACCTTTTACTCAAAATAATAATAATAACAGCATGCCTTGATATAGCGTCTTTTCCCAGGGTTACAAAGCGCTTGACACAATACAAGCAACAAACAAACAAGAACAAGAAGATCAAATCAGACATGTATTTTGAGGCGCGCGCGCGCGATTGCGCGCAGTCGCGCATCTAAAATGCTTTGAGTCCGAGCGATTTATCGCCCATTCTTGTAAAAGACGGCTGCGGTATTCTACCTCGTATTTGAGCCCGGCAACCCAGCAACATACTTCCTTTGGAATATTAATGATAAATATCACGGAAAACACTATGCTTTACCACCCCCCCCCCCCCCACCCCTGCTTCACACAAATTTTCAGATAGTGTGAACGGCTGGTAAAATCGGTGCCGCGAGCAAAAATCAGGCAGGTATTGACCACAAATGTATAATTTGAAACTCAATGGAATACCGCATGGAAGGTGTAGAAAAATGAACACGGGACTATGTTTAAATAATGCATGAAGTAAACGTCGAAATTGAGCCTTCGCCTGTTGACGCTATTGGTTTGTTTGATTGAGCCGCGTTTTGATAGCAACGCGATGGCGCCGCGGACGAAAGAAGTTTGAGGGGTCTTAAAAAATTTATGGAAGTTAGATTTGATATATTTGACATGAAGAAAACGAAAAAAACAATGATAGACGGTACCACCTTGTTGGTCAATCGATTGTAAAATATGCACGAAACATGTTCAAAGAAATGAAAGGTGTCGGGGAAAGGCGTCGCCCAATTACAAGTAAGAACATATCAATGACAAGTGAGGTACATTATCAAGCATCGTGAATCACCATTATTAATGAGCTTAATCCCAATTAGTTTTAAGATAATTCGGACTAAATATGACTGACTCTTTGACGACATTAGTTCTACATTTGTACTGATATGTTTGAAGGTTCGTCCTGCCCAGTGACTCTCCCTAGTCTGACTAGATTTTAAATGAAAAAAAAAAAATCTGCTCATTTCGAGGTTCAAGGCCTGGGTCCACTGGGTGAAAATTTTTGAATAAATTGATACACTTGAATGAGAACAGATACGACATGGTAATTTGATTAAATCTTAAGTTGACAGTCTAAGTAGGTAACTAACTGTACTAAACTTGATTGCACTAATTAACAATGCTGATTGTTCCACCTGATGAAAATGCATGATTCAACCGCTAGGGTCCCAGCTCAGTTGCCGGTCCTGCTTGCTATGCTGCTATATATGCTTTGTAAAAAGCTCGTCTCCAGCCAGAATGGGAGCTTTAAAAAGCTCTTCTGCAGCTCGCCTCAAGGTGGCCTAGATGAGCTTTTTAATGCTCCTCTGAAATTTCCAAAAGACAATGGTCGGACCAAACTTCGACAAATGACAGAGATTGTAATTGATAGTAAATCTGAAGCAATTCAGCGAGGTAGCCCGGAGCCTCATTCATGAAGAGCTAAACACGGTGTTAGAGTTTAAATGAATGCGTGAGTAATCGAGCCAGTGAAAGTCATTAAATGGAGAGTGTGTTGTATTTAGCTCTTCCTAAATTAGGCGTGCTTGCTTTATTGCAAACGATTCTGATTCTTGGATGTAATGCCATTGAGCAGGGAATTGCAGTGCAGTAGTCAAGTCGGGATGTAACTAATTCTCTGCCCAACCAGATGCTTCTATAATGGTGAAGTGCCGCCCCATGTACAGATCCATTTCATATTTGACGTGTTCCCTATCTACAGTGTATTGTCATAAGGTTAAGGAAAGTTGAAAAACAGGTCAAGTGCCATACCCCGGAGCCCGGGGGGTTTTTGGATTTTGTTTTTTTTTTTTTTTGTGGGTACCCATGCTATGATTATGATTGTGATAGTTCACTAATACAAAACATGTAGGAAAAATTAACCTTAACATATCAGCAAAATAACTCTACAGTGTAATTTTTTTGCGGTAGCAAAAATGCATTTTTCTGTGCTATTTTAAAGGGACCGTACATCTTGTATTCCGATATGGAGAAACAGGTATCGCATGGGTATAATTTCATGGAAACTGGTCCTGGTAGGGGTATATTTTCACTGAAACTAGTATCACCAAAAAAATTAGTCTGTGAGGAGTTATTTTAATGAAATATATTTTCAATGGAAATTGGGTCATGTTCAGGGGTCATTTCGGATAACCCCTGAAACGAGCCTGGGTTCCAACAAACCCCTGAGACCCCCCCCCCACCGATTGCATACCCTAACCACATTCAAAATGTTGTGCAGCACCTGATATATTTTAATCAAGAATATGACATGCAAATGAGGGATTTGTCTTTGCTAATTATGTATGCCCATGTTCATAATCAATCTCTGATATGGGAATTCGTACATTATCACTTGTACCGTAGTAGGGCCCGTCTGCGGTCACCCACCTTTTTCCCTATTTCGCTCCTTTTTTTTATGGTTTTCTACACCATTCCTTTCTTATGTTTTTTTGTCCGACATTTTTCAGCTTTTCATTTATATGCCGCACATGTCGTTCCTCTCATTGTCCTTACATCGCAACTGAGACACAGGCCTGGGACCACACGAAACCGTGCCGTCGGCACAAAGACGAGAGCTATCCTCCAAAAAATGCAATTTTCCATTCTCCTAGCAATCTACTTTTTTCTACCCATTTATTATATTTTAATTATGAGTCCAGTTTCGGACCAGAGTACGAAAAAGGGTATTGATTACATAAATACAATGCACGGAAAGCCGTGCAAAAGATTGTGTTTTAATCGCCGTGGGATCCCTGTCCTCAAAACATGCTTGAGTTGACATTGACAGACCGTTAACAAGCATAGGCAAACATTACCATGTGCCCATGATAGCTGCCGCTGCGCGTTTGGTATAAATCGGGTATTTCCCAAATGACATCGGTACTTCAAATGTTGAGGTTGGTGTTTTTGTATTCTATAGGGGTGAGAGGGATGCTACACGGCGGAGAAGGTATATCCAACTTTTATAAATAAAAATTACACTTACTATAATTAATTTTTACCAGGTGTGTATTATTAATTCTCGGTTTAGTCGCACTATTTGAAAAATTTTGTTTCAATGACTCAAAACAACCCGGAGTGTAGGATCTCAAAATGGCGGAGGGCGCGCCAATAATTTGGCAGGCAATTGGAGAGAGGAATATAACCTCAAAAATACATGGAATAGTCAATATTACGGTGTTTTCTAGAATTAGGATTAAATTTCAATGTAAGTGAAGGGTACTTTCTGTTGCATAAATCTGCAGTTTAATGTTATTATCCATAGATTGGGAATATTTAGGGGCCAAGTTTTGGTTGTGTGGTGTGCTGTGTGATGTGGTGCAGCACATGGTACTATCATGGTCACATGCATTGGACGTTGGGGTTTTGCTGATTGATG